>CM029368.1:5035663-5038163 GCA_017165825.1 Hepsetus odoe
CTCTCTCTCTCTCCTCCTCTCTCTCTCCTCTCTCTCTCTCTCTCTCTCTCTCTCTCTCTCTCTCTCTCTCTCTCTCTCTCTCTCTCTCGCAATGACAAGGGTTGTCACTTTCACACTTTCTTTCATCCAATATTAACAAGGATGGCAAACAAAGGAAAAAAAACTCTGCCCTTCCTGTTTCAGACACTAACCTGTTGAGTCTTAGTGACCCGTTAGGGAAACTCACCTGTGGGATGGTAGCCTTGGTTCACTTGATTTCAGTTTTATTTCTAAACGGGACAAAAACACACACTGCTCCTTCATTAGCTGCATGATGTTTGATCCAGAACAGGGTCGCTGCTTCTCTCCACACCTTTAAATTGGAAGAACAAATGTGTGGGTTAATCTTGGCCCTGGTCATTATCTATTACACCTTTTGTATTCATCATTTAGGCAATAATCATTTCCCATTTATTTTACTCCGCTGGTCCCAGCTCTCACAGGGCGAAAGGCGGGGAAACCCTCCACAGGTCGCCAGTTCATCGCAGGATGATGATAATCATTTTAGGCAAGAAATATACTTTGAAAACGAGGTGCAGCTGCAAATCAATGTCCGGACGCACTGGATTCATGTCAGGGAGGAGGCGTGCGTTTTAGCTCATCAAACGAAAGGTTTATCTTTCAGAAGATCTTGTAAAGTCTCTTGGTCTTCAGTATTTTCCAAACACTTAACTTCAGGGTCAGGCTCTTGGACATCTAGGTCCAGGTTGGTTTGAGATGCTTTCTCACCAGAGAGATCAGAACTGTCTAGATGATGCCTAGACCCACCTACTTGCTGGGGTCTCAGACTAATGAATCTGCTGCAGATAACTGCGTCCAGACCTACACAGTAGATCAGTAGGTAGAGCAGAGATCCAAGCCACAGGATCGAAACGTCATGCGTTTGAATCCCAGACCAATATGTTGTCCTGAGTTATCCTTGAGCAAGGTACCGTTCCCATCACCGCTCCCCAGGCACTTTCAAATAATCCCTGAAAACCAAAAAGGCTGAAACACACCACAGCCCAGTTCAAACAGACTAAAAGCTGCAGGTGTGAAAGCGCCCTAAGATCTTTTCCTCTGGATCCAAGCTCATAATATTTCTCCACTCGTTTATTCAGTGTGATGCCTTTTTCAGAATGTTTTATCTCCCTTTCCTAAGTGTGTTATGCCTCTATCATTCTTTTTGATTTCCTCCCTCTCTCTCTGTTCTTTCACTTAACATTTTTTTTGTTCACATATTGTCCATTTTGCCTGCTCCTCTCCTTCTTTCTCTCCCTCTTTCCTCTTTTCTCACAAACCCACACAAACACTGCCATTTCTGTCTCTTGTCCATCTTCTTCTTCTCTCTCTCTCTCTCTCTCTATCTCTCGCATGCTCCGGCATTCCATTAAGTCCATGAAGTGTGATTTGTCATTCCTGAGAAAATCCATGATTCTTTCCCACTTACCGGCTCTGAAACGACTGTACTAGTATTTCCTGCCAGGCTCTCCACAGCGCTCCTGATATAAAGGGCTAGATTACACACTCCTCCTAGAACCATATGGATCATGTTCTGCAGACACTCTCCTCTCCTCGGAGCGACCTGATAACTCTCTCATCGCTCTCTGTTACAGCCGCTCTATAAATGCAGCTCATTTTCATTTACTGTCTAATCAGAGTCGTACAAAGAGTAAATCTGCTCCTTTCAGGTTTGGCCGAGCTTAAATCGTTACTGAAGCTCATCCTAAAGGTCTACTTTCTGTGAGCCTTAGACCACTAAACTTGAAAGAGCTTAACATTTCTCTCTCTCTCTCTCTCTCTCTCTCTCTCTCTCTCTCTCTCTCACACACACACACACATGCCACACCCCCTTCTCTCTCTCTCTCTCTCTCTCTCTCTCTCTCTCTCTCTCTCTCTCTCTCTCTCTCTCTCTCTCTCTCTCTCTCTCACACACACACACACACACACACACTCTCTCTCTCTCTCTCACACACACACACACACACACACACACTTCTCTCTCTCTCTCTTCTCTCACACACACACACTTCTCTCTTCTCTCTTTCTTTCTCTTTCTTCTCTTCTCACACACACACACACACACACTCTCTCTCTTTCTCTTCTCTCTCTCTTCTTCTCTCACACACACACACACACACATACCTCTCTCTCTCTTCTCTCTCTCTCTCTCTCTCTCACACACACACACACACACACACACACTTCTCTCTCTCTCTCTCTCTCTTCACACACACACACACACACACACTTCTCTTCTTCTCACACACACACACACACACACTTTCTCTTCTTCTCTCTTTCTTCTCACACACACACACACACACACACTCTCTCTCTTCTAATGGTATAATATTAATTTCTTCTCTCTTCTTCTCTTCTCTTCTCACACACAAATACACACACACACTCTCTCTCTTTCTCTCTCTCTCTACACACACACACACACACACACTTTCTCTTCTCTTCTCTTCTCACACAC
>CM029368.1:5043163-5078163 GCA_017165825.1 Hepsetus odoe
GCTGCTCTTATCAGACCATCAAGCACTGCTCATCTTGAACCTCCACTGCTAAAGAGGAAGACAAGATCAAGATACTCTTCTCGTTCTGGCCTCAGTGGTGGAACAAACTTCCTCCCGATGGTCAGAACTGCTGAGTCCCTCGCTGTCTTTCAAATTTCTACTTTGTCAAGAAAAGACTTTTGCTTTAAACCAGTGCAGGGAATAACAAGCAGAAGACCTCACAGATTTTTGACTCCTGCTCATAGATTTAAACCATGTACTTGAATTTACTGTGAATTTATAACCAATGTACCGTTATTAGATGCACGGGGCAGCAGTGATCACGGACTCGGCCCAGGATCAGAAGGTTATGGGTTCGACCTGTGACCATTAGGATGTCTGGGCACCCTGTGCAAGGTACCGCCCCCTTCACTGCTCATGGTAAAGCTCACACATTCTTCACTTAAGGTGCAGATACTGAGGTACTGAAATGAATCTTGGTAAAGTACTGACTAGCTTCTTATTCAAACAAGAGTAAAAATGCTGGATCTGAAAGGAACAGGTGCGAAAGTATTCTTCGTGCTACCACTAGTTGCTTAGTTAAACTAAGGTCACTCCATATTTATCAGATTGATCAAAGTCCATTACACCGTTTTAACTTCAACCCTTCATAGAAATCATTCAGTCCTTATCCCTTCCGTCCACTCTCTCTTCCTTCTCCGTTCTTCTCAGTCTGTGGTGGGATCTACACCAGCGGGTCCACCAACAGATTGGCTCTTTGTGTTAAATTCAGGGAATAAGAGAAAAGAATGGTTGCAACAATCAAAATACTCAAAGTACAGATACCTGAAAAAAAAAATGTATAAAGAAACAAATTATAGTAATAAAATATATTAAATTTTTAAAATATATTAAATATATTTTTTTTATATAAAGAAAAGTACTAAAGCATCTCCTTTTCTATATAAAAACATACACTATTGAACACAGTGTAAAAAAGCATCATGGTTTGGTCTCTGTGTTCTTTGCTGCTAACAGGGAAAAAGGAAGTGCAGCCTGGTTAAGCTGTTATACAACACTGAGAGAGTTTGACACGTCCCAGTTTATTTGAAAAGCAAACCATCTCTGGGTCTACCATGCTTTCTTTTCCGAGAACAGAGCCCTGCAAATGAGCGAAGAGGGTTGTTCTGTTGTTCTTTGGACTGCTGTCAATGCTGCAGGCACTCAGAGCAATGGCCCAACTACCCAAATGCAGCGTCAGGTTCTGGCCAAGTAGGCTTGCCACTGCCTCAATTCGGACTAAATCCCTTTGTCTACTTGGTGCACCTGCCATGAGCTAAGTTTGTCTTGTGGACGGATATAGAAAATGCATTTAGTTTATTTACTGCTTCTCATTGGGTTGATTATTGCTTTTGACCAAAAGCAGCAGGGATAATTGAGCCATTTATATCCATGTGCTTGGTCAATGTGTCAGTTTTAGGGTCTAATTCTATCACCCTGAGTCTGTCAGGTGCTTTCCACAATCACACTGTCTGTGAGATGGGTTATCGTAGTATAAAAAATATAATGTATTTAAAATTTCGTGACTATTTGATCACATGTGGTTGGCTTTATAATAAAGGCATGGTGGGTATTTCAGCAGTTATGAAAGTGAGGTCCTGCCAGGTTGGTTTGATGTGGATTATGCAAAAGGAAATAATCTGAGATTATCTGAAAGAAAGAGACCCTTTATTTCCTTTCCCACTTTTTATTCCCACACTACAGGATGGGTCAGTTTCGAGGGCCACACTATCTCAAACGTTCATAGTGATTCAAGATTATCTCCCCAGATTATCCTGCGGTAATCCAATCCTTACTGCGCCAGTCTTCTCCCAGTTTAGTCAGGCAGTCCTAATTGTGTATCTTAAATATTAAGCTTGGTCTACACTGTGACTCAGTGGGTTGTGGGTTCGAATACCTGATCAGTAGGTTGCCTCGAGCAAGGTACCGTCCCCATCACAGCTCCCCAGGCGCTGAATATGGCTGCAGGACAGTGAGTGTGTTAAAAGCAGAGGTTCAACATTTAATTAAATTAATTTAATCCATTAAAATGTTTAAATGTTTAAACCATAATAATTTAGCTTTAACGAACACCCTGCTTTAAATCTCTCACTAATCAGATTATTCTTTGAACTGTGAGACCATCAGCTTGACATTTTCTTGACCACGCTTGATTGACATCACTCGGTCTGGTGATCCCGCACTGCTCAGTCATTCAAGCAACACTAAACACAACAGCTCGAGCAAAGCGGTGAGAAATGTGCGATACAAGCTCGGCTTGTTCTCACTGTGTGAAGGAAGCAGAGCATCTCCGGTTCTGTTTTCTGAATTTATTTTAACAGCAAATTTGAGATCCTCTGGAAAAGAGGTTTTACTTGCATTAACTTTTTTTATCTGTTGTAACTGCCTCTCTCTCTCTCTCCCTCTACCTCTCCCTCTCTCTCTCTCTCCCACTTTCTCTCTCTCACCTCTTGGTCTCCCTCTAATTTCTCTCTCTCTCTCTCTCCCCTCTAATTTCTCTCTCTACCTCTCTCTCTCTCCTCTAATCTCTCTCTCTCTCTCTCTCTCCTCTTCTAATTCTCTCTCTCTCTCTCTCTCTCTCCTTCTAATTCCTCTCTCTCTCTCTCCCCACCTCCCTCTCTCTCCTCCCCACTTCTCTCTCTACCCTCTGTCCCCCACCTCTCTCTCTCTCTCTCTACTCCCTCGCTCTCTCTCCTTCTAATTTCTCTCTCCCTCTAATTCCTCTCTCTTCTCTCTCTCTCTTCTACCTCTTCTCTAATTTCTCTGTCTCCCCTCTCTCTAATTTCTCTCTCTCTCTCTCTCCCTCTACCCTCTCTCTCTCTCTCCCCCAGCACTTCTCTCTCTCTCTCTCTCTCTTCTCTCTCTCTCCTCTAATCCTCTCTCTCTCTACCCTCTCTGTCCCCCCACTTCTCTCTCTCTCTCCTCTAATCTTCTCTCTCGCTCCTTCTCTCTCTCTCACTTCTCTCTAATTCTACCTCTCTCTCCCCCACCTCTCTCTCTCTCTCTCTACCTCTCTCTCTCTCTCCTCTACCTCTCTCTCTTCTCCCCCACCTCTCTCTCTCCTTCCCACCTCTCTCTCCCACCTCTCTCTCTCCTTCTAATCCTCTCTCTCTCTCTCTCTCTCTCTCTACCCTCTCTCCCACCTCTCTCTCTCTCTCTCCTTCTAATCTCTCTCCTCTTCAACCCCCTCTCCCCACCTCTCTCCTAATTCTCTCTCTTCCCTCTGTTCCCTCTCTCGCTTACTCCTCTCTCTCCTCTCTAATTTCTCTCCTCTCTCTCTCCATTCACTCCTCTCCCCACTTCTCTCTCCCTCCCTCCGCTCCTCTCTCTCTCTCCTCTGCTCCTCTCTCTCTCTCTCTCTCTCTCTCTCTCTCTCTCTCTCTCCTTCTCTCTCTCTCTCTCTCTAATTCTCTCTGTTCCTCTAATTCTCTCTCTCTCTCCCCCACTTTCTCTCTCTCCCCACCTCTCTCTCTCTAATTTCCTCTCTCTCTCCCCCACTTTCTCTCTCTCCCCACTCCCCTCTCTCTCCTCTAATTCTCTCTCCTTTCACTCCTCTCTCTCCTCTCACTTCTCTCTCCCCACCTCTCTCTTCCTCTCTCCCCCACCCTCTCACTCTCTCTCCCCCACTCCCCACTCCCCTCCCCACTCCCACTCCTCTCTCTCTCCCACCTCTCTCTCTCTCTCCCACCCCCACCCTCTCTCCCTCCCACCTCTAATTCCCCTCTCTCCCTCTACCCTCTCTCTCTGTCTCTCTCTCCTCCACCTCTCCTTCTGTACTCTCCCTCTCTTCAACTCTCTCCCACTTCTCTTCCTCTGGCCTCTCCGCCAATCCTCTCTCTCTCCCCTCTACCTCTCTCCCTCTCTCTCCGTCTGCTCCTCCCTCTCTCTCTCCTTCCTACCTCTCTCTCCTCCTCTGCCTCTCTCCCTTCACCTCTCTCCTCTACCCTCCTCTCTCTCCTTCACCTCTCTCTCTCCCCTCCCTCTAGCCCCACCTCTTCCTCTACCTCTCTCTCTCTCCCCACCTCCCTCTCTCCCCACCTCCCTCTCTCTCCTTTAATTTCTCTCCTTCTACCTCTCTCTCTCTCTTCAACTCTCTCTCCCTCTACCCTCTATCCTCTCTCTCTTCCTCTGCCTCTCTCTCTCGCTACCTCTCTCTCTCCTCTACCTCTCTCTCTCTCCCTCTAATTCCTCTCTCTCTCTCCTTCTAATTTCTCTCTCTCTTTCAACCCTCTCTCTCCCCACCTCTCTCCCCACCTCTCTCTTCCTCTGCCTCTCTCTCTCCTCTACTCCCTCTCTCCCCTCTAATTCTCTCTCTCTCTCTCTCTCTCTCTCTCTCTCTCCTCTCTACCCCTCTCTCCCCACTTCTCTCTCTCTCCCACCTCTCTCTCTCTCTACCCTCTGTCTCCCCCACCCTCTCTTCTCTCTCCTTCTAATCCTCTCTCGCTTCTCTCTCCTTCACTTCTCTCTCTCTAATTCTCACCTCCCTCTCTCTCCTCTAATTCTCTCTCTAATTTCTCTCTCTCTCTCCCTCTACCTCTCTCTCCCCACTCCCTCTCCTTCCACCTCTCTCTCCCACTTCTCTCTCTCTCTCCTCTCTACCTCTCTCTCTCTCTCTCCTCTCTCTACTTTCTCTCTCCCCACCTCTCTCTCTCCCTTCTCTACCCTCTCTCCTCTTCAACTCCTCTCCCCACCTCTCTCTCCCTCTACTCCTCTCTTCCTCTGTCTTCTCTCCCCGCCACTTCACTCCTCTCCCTCTACCTCTCTCTCTCTCTCCCCACCCTCTCTCTCTCTCCCACCTCTCTCTCTCTCCTTCTAATTCTCTCTCTCTCCTCTAATTTCTCTCTCTCCCCACCCTCTTCCTCTCTCTCCTCTACTCCTCTCAATTCTCCTCTCTCCCCACTCCCACCCCCACTCCCACCTCTCTCTCCCCACCTCTCCTCTCCTCCCTCCACTCCCAATCTCCCTCCCCCACTCCCACCCCTCCCCTCTGACCTCTCTTCTCTCTCTCTCTAATCTCTCTCTCTCTCTCCTCTTACCCTCTCCCTCTCTCTCTCTCTCCTAATTCCTCTCTCTCTCTTCAATCCCTCCCCACCTCTCTCTCTTCCTCTGCCTCTCTCCTCGCTAATTCTCTCCTCACCTCCCTCTCTCTCCTCCCCAGCCTGCCCTCCTCTCTCTCCCTTCTACCTCTCTCTCTCCCTCCTCTGTCTCTCTCTCCCTCTACCTCTCTCTCTCTCTCTCTCTCTCTCCCACCTCTGTCTCCCCCACCTCTCTCTCTCTCTCTCCCCTCTAATTCTCTCTCTCTCCCTCTTCCTCTCTCACTTCTCTCCTCTATGACTCTCCTCTCCTCTACCTCTCTCTCTCTCTCTCTCCCCACCCTCTCTCTCTCTCTCTCTCTCCTTCTAATTCTCTCTCTCTCTCCTCTACTTTCTCTCCCCACCTCTCTCTCTCTTCCTCTCTCTCTCCTCCCTCTACCTCCACCCTTCTCTCCCCACTCCCACCTCTCTCTCCCCACCCCCACCCCTCTCCCCACCCCTCTCTCCCACCTCACCTCCCCACTCCCACTCCTCTGCCTCTCTCCTCTCTACCTCTCTCTCTCTCTACCTCTCTCTCTCTCCCTCTACCTCTCTCTCTCTCTCCTTCTACCTCTCTCTCTCTCTTCAACTCTCTCTCTCCCCTCTATTCTCTCTCCTCTGGTTTCCCTCACATCTCTCTCTCCCTCTACTCCCTCCTCCTCCCTCTCTCTCTCCGTCTGCCTCTCCCTCTCTCTCCTTCTACCTTCTCTCTCCCTCCCTCTGCCTCTCTCTCTCCCTCTACCTCTCTCTCCCCACCTCTCTCCACCTCTCTCTCTCCTCTCCGCTCTAATTCTTCTCCCCACCCTCTCTCTCCTACTCCTCTCTTCTCCCTCTACTCTCTCCTCTTCTCCCTTTACCTCTCTCTCTCCCTCTAATTTCTCTCTCTTTGTCTGTCTCTCTCTCCTCCTCTCTTTCTCTCTCTCTCTCTCTCTCTCTTCCCTTTCTTCTCTCTCTCTCTGTCTCCTCTTTCTCTTCCTCTCTCCTCTCTCCTCTCTCTCTCTCTCCTCTGTCTATCTCTGTCTCTGTCTCTCTCTCTCCCTCTACCTCTTCTCCTCTATGATCTCTCTGTCTCTGTCTCTCCCTCTGATTTCACCTTCTCCCCATACCCTACCTCTCTCTCCCTCTACCTCTCTCTCTCTCTCTCTCTCTCTCTCTCCTCTACCTCTACCTCTCTTTGTCTGTCTCTGTATCTCTCTTTCTTTCCCTCTCTCTCTCTGTCTCTTTCTCTTTCCCTCTCCCTCTCCCCTCTCTCCTCCTCTCTGTCTATCTCTCTCCTTCTAATCCCTCTCTCTCTCTCTCTCCCCACCTCTCTCTCTCTCTAATCTTCTCTTCTCCCTCTCTCTCCTCACTCCTCACTCTCTCTCCCCCACCCCACTTCCCCACTTACCTCTCTCTCCCCCACCTCTCTCTCTCTCTCTCTCTCTCTCTCCCTCACTCTCTACTCCTCTCTCCTCTACCTCAATTCTCTCTCTCTCTCTCTACCTCTCTCTCCTAATTTCTTCTCTCTCTCTCTCTCTCTCTCTACCCTCTCTCTCTCCCCACTCTCTCTCTCTCTCTCCCTTCACCCTCTCTCTCTCTCTCTTCAATCCCCTCTCTCCTTCTAATTCTCCTCTCTCTCTTCCTCTGGCTTTCTCTCCGCTACCTCCTCTCCTCTACTCCTCTCTCCCTCTCTCTCTCCTGGTCTGTCTTCTCCCTCCTCTCTCCTTCTACCTCTCTCTCTCTCTCCCTCTGCCTCTCTCTCTCCCTCTACCTCTCTCTCCCTCTACCTCCCTCTCTCTCCTTCTACCTCTCTCTCCCTCCCTTTGCCTCTACCTCTTTCTCCCTCTACCTCTCTCTCTCTCTCTCCCTCTACCCCTCTCTCCCCACTCCTCCCCTCTCTCCCCTTTTACCTCTCTCTCCCTCTACCTCTCTCTCTCTTTGTCAGTTCCCTCTCCCCTTTCTCTCTCTCTCTCTCTCTCTCTCTCTCTCTCTCTCTCCCCTTTCTCTCTCTCTTCTCTCTGTCTCTCTTCTTTCTCTTCTTTCCTCTCCCTCTCCTCCTCCCCTCTGGTCTATCTCTCTGTCTCTGCCCTCTCTCTCCTCTCCTCTCTCCCCTCTCACTGTCTTCTGCATGTCTCTCTCCTCTGGTTTCCATCTCTCTCTCTCTGTCTCTCTCTCTGTCTCTCTATCTGTCTCTCTCCCCTCCCTCTCTCTGTCTCTCCCTCTCTCTGTTCTCTCTCTTCTCCCCCTCTCTTCTCTGTCTCTCTCTCTCTTCTCTCTGTCTCTCCCCTCTCTCCCCCCTCTCTCTTTCTCTCTGTCTGTCTCTTCTCTATCTCTCTAGCTCTCTCCCTCCCTCTGTCTCTCTCTGTCTTCCTCCCTTCTCTCTCTGTTCCTCTTCTTCTTTCTCTGTCTCTCTTCCTCTTTCTCTCTCTCTCCCCACCTCTCTCTACCTCTCTCTCTCCCTCTACCTCTCTCTCTCTCTCCCCCATCTCTCTCTCTCTCTCTCTCTCTCTCCTCTTCTCTAATCTCTCCTCTCTCCCCACCTCTCTCTCTCTCCTCACTCCCTCTCTCTTCTCTCTCTCTCTCCCCTACCCTCCCACTCTCTCTCCCCACCCCACCTCTCTCCCCCACTCCCACTCCTCTCTCTCCCCCACCCCTCTCTCCCCACTCACCTCTCTCTCCCACCCTAGCTTTCTCTCTCTCTCTCCTCTATTCTCTCTCTCTCTCTCTCTCTCTCTCTCTCTCTACCTCTCTCTCTCCTCTAATTTCTCTCTCTCTCTCCTTTCACTCCTCTCTCTCTCTCTCTTCAACCCTCTCTCCCCTCTACCTCTCTCTCTCTTTTCCTCTGCCTCTCTCTCTCACACCCTCTCTCCTCTCTACTCCTCTCCCTCTCCACTGCCTTCTCTCTCTCTTCACCTTCTCCTCCCTCTGGCCTCTCTCTCCCCACTCCTCTCCCACTTCTCCTTCATTCCTCTCTCCTCCCTTTTGCCTCTACCTCTTTCTCTCTCCTCTACTCCTCTCTCTCTCTCTCCCTCTACTCCCTCTCTCCTTCTTCCTCCCTCTCTCCCCTTTTACCTCTCTCTCCCCACTCCTCTCTCTTTGCCTGTCTCTCTCCTTTCTTCTCTCTCTCTCTCTCTTCCCTTTCTTCTTTCTCTCTCTCTCTCTTCATGGGTCTCTCTTCTCTCTTTCCCTCTCCTCTCCTCTCTCTTCCTCTCTCTCTGTCTATCTCTCTCTCTCTCTCTCTCTCTCTCCCCCTCTCACTGTCTCTGTCTCTCTCTTCCTCTGTCGATCTCTCTCTCTCTGTCTCTCTCTCTCTCTGTCTCTCTATCTGTCTCTCTCCCTCTCCCCCTCTCTGTCTCTCCCTCTCTCTGTTCCCTCTCTCTCTCCCCCCTCTTCTCTCTTCTGTCTCTCTCTCTCTCTCTCTCTCTCTTCTCTGTTTTCCCCTCTCCCCCTCTCTTTCTCTCTCTGTCTGTCTCTCTCTCTATCTCTGTCTCCTCCTCCCCCTCTCTGTCTCTCTCTCTCTCTGTTCTCTCTCTCCTTCTCTCTGTCTCTCTTCTCTGTCTCTCTCTTCTCCCCTATTCTCTCTCTATCTCCCCTCTCTATCTCTCCCCTCCCTCTCTCTCTGTTCCTCCTTCCTTCTCTCTATGTTCCTCTCTCTCTCTGTTCTCTTCTTCTCTCTCGCTCTTCTCTGCTCCATCTTCTCTCCTCTCTCTCTGTCTGTCTTCTGTTCTCTCTCTATCACTTTCTCAATCTTTCTCTCTCTATCTCTCTATCTCCCTCCTCTCTCTCTATTCCTCCCCTCTCCTCCCTCCTCTCTCTCTTTCTGCCTCTCTCCTCTTTCTCTCTATCTCCCCTTCCCCCTCTCTCTCTCTCTCCTCCCGCCCCCACTCTCTATCTCTCTCTTCTCCTTTTCTCTCTTCCCTCCCTCTCCCTTCCTTCTTTCTCTCTCTATCTCCCCTCCCTTCCTCTCTCCCCCTCTCTGTTCCTCTCTCTCCCCTTTCTCTCTCTTATTCTCCTTTCTCCTCTCTCTCTCTCTTCCCTCCTCTCCTCCTCCCCTCCCCTCATTTCCCCATCTCTCTCTCTCTCCCCTTTCTCTCTATCTCCCCCTCTCTCCTTCTCCCCTCCTCTCTCTGTCTCTCTCTCTCCCCTTCTCTTTCCTCTGTTCCTCTCTCAACTCTCCCCCCCTCTCTCTCCTGTAGAGCTTGCTCTTCACCTCTGTGCTGTAATTATAGGAAAAGGACCGTGGGCCTCCCTGATCAATTACAGGTCGGCCTGTCGGCCTCTACTTCCCTCAGGCTACACTCTTTCATCTACTCTATACCCCTCTTTCTCTCGCTCTCTTTTCTCTCTCTCCCTCCCCCTTTCTTTCTTTCCCTCTGTCTTTTTATACAGCTTCAGTATTTCATATTCCTGTACTGTGTTTTCCTTTCAATCTCTGTCTTCTATCCTTTTCCACCTCTGTGTCTTTTAAATTGCACATCCGTGTTTTCCTGCAGTCTGATCATTATTGTAAAGCCTCGGGTGTGCAGTGTAATCTCTGATCCGGTAATTGAATGTGCTGCTGTTTTCACTCCTCTCTGCTGGTCCAGGATTCAGACAGAAATCCACACTCGTCCTGTCAGCTGCTTCACAAGTTAGTATTCGGGATCACCAGATTGAGAAAGATGTGTTGACTCTGCTGCTGAAGTTTACCTTTTTCTGTTTTTATTGATGGATTTTAAACGTTATGGTTCATTTCCATTTATTTTCTCCATATTCTCATTTCATTGAACGCGCTGTTTTTTTTTCAACTCTCTCTCTCCCTCTACCTCTCTCTCCCTCTACCTCTCTCTCTTCCTTCCTCTGTATGAATATTGAGGCTGAGTGGAGGTTTGCTTGCTCCTCTGCCTGGGTGGAAGGGTGGATCAAGTGTGGGCAGCTGAACCCGCTGCCACTGCCAGGCCTGTGTGCCCGGCTGGCATCAGGAGTGACACTGTGAGACACTGATGGTACTAAATCATGGTAATTAGGCGACAGGCACACCCCTCTGATTAGGGTATCCCGCATGGCCCAGCTTCTGTTAAACACACACCACACACACTCTCATCCAAAGCCACAGAGAGAGAGAGAGAGATGAAGGAGGAAGAAGTGGGTGCACAAGGACTAGAGTGAGGGTAATGGAAGACATATTAAAAACTATTAAAATACCAAGATTGCCTCCATTTGAGCTCAACTTACCTTATAGGTTCAGTACATGTGTATAGTCACAGACTGTACCCCATCTGTTGCTCCACAGTTTGTAAGATCTCTTCTTCATTAAAGGGCAGCAGTGACACTGGCATGAAAGTGGCACCATAGTGTGTGTGGCACCGGTGCAGGTGCTTCAGGCACACTGGTTCTGATGGTGTTTTTGTACTGTGCTAGGCAGCAAGCCAGTAAACGATCTTGTTGGTGAAAGTGACTCATTATCATTGTGAAACACAGCACACAGTGTAACACAACGAAATGCAAACTCTGTTTTTCACCCACACACACTGTGCAGCAGGGGGCAGCCATTTAAAGCACCCGAGGAGCTTTGAAGGGGATGGTACCTTGCTCAAGGGTACCTCAGGGCAATCTACTGGTCTGCGATTCGAACCCACAACCTTCCGATCCTGAGACCTAGACTCTAACCACTAGGCCACCGCTGTTAGTCTACTCAGTACTAGCCTATTGACCTTTAATCATAGTTTTTATGTGATATCACACCCTCAAAGGACTGCCATCCAAAGGACTGCCCCATATTTTTCACCCGGGACAAAATGAAAGGCCTCAGTGCTACATGTGCCCAAAAAGCAGGAATTAACCAATAGTACCAACCGAAAGGTTACAATGTAAGTTTAAAAACATTCTCTGGCTGGACTAATGACATGTTGCTTTCTTAACCACCAGTTAAGTTAATTCTTGCAAACTCAGCAATGTTATTTTCTAAATAACGCCAGTGCTTCAGCCTTTAGTGTCTTCAGGACAGTATATCTAAAAGGGCGGGGTTTTTTTTTGTATTTAAAGGCCTCCATATGTGAAAGTGACTATTTCTGTCATTTTGAAATGCAGCACAGCACAACACAACAAAATTCCACCTCTGCATTTCACCCACACACACGTGCAGCAGGGGGCAGCTGTTGAAAGCTCCCAGGGAGCAGTGATGGGGACGGTACCTTGCTCGGGGGTACCTCAGGGAAACCTACTGGTGAAGGAATCGAACCCACAGTCTTCCGATCCGGGGCAACTCCCTGACCACTAGACCGCCGCTGCCTAGTGAGGGAAAACCAAATGGTACATTTTTAGTATACAAAATAAATGTATCACAAACGTTGCTCACCAGTTGCTCCCCAGATGGTTTGGGCCGCCTGTGGAAGCTGAAAAAGCTGAAAGAAAACAATTTTGTCGTAACCAACATTATCATATTGTGCATCTCCCTGTTTAGTCTACAACAGCAGTTTATGGTTTATGTTGAAGTTAAGGTGAAATATAGAGCAGCCAACTGGAACATAATCCCGTTACATATATCAGTCCGAGAGGAACAGTAACTGCCTGTTTATTTCAAAAGGAATAAAATGAGGCTGGAAAATGGTCATATACATGAATAATGAATAATAAAAACTGAATTATGCCTGTGTCTAGTACATAAAATTGTACACACACACACACACACACACACACACACTAGGATCAGTTCACTTTTGCAGTGAGGATGGGTTAGATGATAACAACAAACTCTGTATCAAAAGATGGGCCACGGTAAAAGAGGGGGTTTCTAATCGAGTGGCAGTAAGAATTTGGTGCACAAAGACATAAAATGAAATGTGAATAAAGTGAACATTTATTTTCGAGGAACGGCAGGATGAATAGGACCAAGGTAAGCCTGACTACCCGAACCGCTGAGAGAGTGAGAGCTGTAGAGAGGGAAGACTGTTCAGGCTGAAGAATGATGGTGCCGAAAGGGAGCCAGTGATTCCACTCACCTGATACACGGCACATTAAATAAGCTTTAAAATGCATTAAATACGGGGAAGGGGAAGGAGAGGAGTGTATTGCTGAGTGGATTAAGAGGTTGGAGTAGAGCAGGAATGAGCTGCTGTCAGTAAGGCCACAGCACAGCTCCAGGCGAGCGCACCGGCCGGCTGGACTAGAGCCACTCCAGAATGACCCACATAATGAAGGCCAGGCTGCAGAGAGACTGGCTGACTGTGTACGTGTAGTCCATTTCTGTGTGTGTGTGTGTGTGTGTGGAGCAGAGTTGCTCTAGGCGTGTAGATGGCAGAGAAGGTTTTGCGTAGAGCTTCATTCACATATTCAGCAGAACTTTCTTCATGAGAGCATTAACCTGATTATCCTCACACACAGCTTCAAGCAAACACATGTCTTGGTTTGTATTTCTGTCTTTGTGGGACTCGTACTGTATGTGTGTGTAGCTGTACTTCACCTGGCACAAGGCTCTGTCTCAGGACCTGACCGTTGATACACATTTACACTCGGATCCTTTTAATGAGTGCAAAAGTGATTTGCACTCATTAGAGTATCATATTAATGCTGAAATGATCTTCCATTGAATTAAATGATCACCTTTTGATCCAGGTGAAAAGGAAAATGTCATTTTATTTTAACTGAGATTTTGAGTCCCGACTCAGAATCAAACTAGAGACTAGAGACTTGACTCACACTTGCACCAAGAAGACTAGAGACTTGACTCACACTTGCACCAAAAGTCTAGAGACTTGACTCAGACTTTCACCATAAAGACAAGAGACTCAACTCAGACTTGCATTTAAATGACTAGACTTGAGACTCAGACTTGTTTCAAAAAGATGGGAGACTCAAAACTCGACTCAGACTTGCACCATAAAGACTAGAGACTCGACTCAGACTTTAACACATATGTGTTATATGTGTAACACATATAACACATTATTTAACACGACACAGAATTTAACACATAGAGCGAGTAATCACAGGGGGGGCGCTGTTTCAGTCCTTCATGTGGAAGCAAGAGGATGTGATGATAAGACGCCGGAGCTCCTGCAGCTGTTTTGGGATCTGAAGGAGTGCTCCGTTCTGAAAATGGCTGTTACGTCAGACTTAACAACTGGATTGGCACCTAATCAGTGCCCCCCTGCTGTTGCCCTGCCCACACATACAAACACAATAACCAACCCTGAGCAAGAGACTTCAGTGCCCAACAGATGTTAATACAATTATTAGTTTAGACTTTAAATTGCAATACTGCAGATGATCAACGCTGCTTTATTACTTGTTGAAAATGATCTAAATTGAAATTGTTTTTGAGAGAGAGAGAGAGTGAGAGTGAGAGAGAGAGAGAGCGAGAGAGAGAGAATGAGTGTGTGTGTGTGTGTGTGTGTGTGTGTGTGAGAGAGAGAGAGTGAGAGAGAGAGAGAGAGAGAGAGAATGAGTGTGTGTGTGTGTTCACCTGACATGGATTCAGTGGCTTGGCAGACAAACGCAGAAGAATGGATTATATTATTAAGAAAGCATGGCAGAGTGATTGTGAAAGAGGGAGGCTAAAGTTTATTACCTCTGCTGTCCATTATTTACACTCTTTTATGATTGATACCCCACCCCCACCCCAACACACACACACACACACACACACATTGGAGTGAATTAGAACAACAATTATATTTATCGTGTATCTGTTCATATCTTGTGTGTCTCAGGCTGTGCTCCGCTGTCTCTGCTTCACTGATGGTTTCTCTACTGTTGCTAGGAGCCAAGTGCAGGGCCAAGCAATGGATAGACTGGATGGGGAGGGGGACACAGGACAGCATAAGGGCGAAAGGGAGAGGAAGAGAGAGGCAGAGTCAAAGAGGCTTAGGAACACTGGAGCATAGATAGGAGATGAGAATAGAGATGATACTGAAGAATGAACAGAAAGAAAAGAGAAAATAAGATGTCGAAACATCTTGAGAAAATGGCAGTGACTGTTTCTTTAATGTATGGTGTGCATGAAGGGAGAGAAGGGGAATCTTTTATTGTACAGTTCACTGTCTACTCTCTGCAGCTAAATATAGCTTTAATCAGCACTCAGTGTTTAATGTTTAATGTGGCCAAAATGTCCTCCTGGCCTACGGTTTGGTTTTGTTTGTTTACATTACTCTTTTTTTCACTCTTTGCCTTCCATCTCAGGCTGCAGGAGGTGTGTTTGCTGGGCGGTGTTTGCTTGGTGTGGTGTGTCCTAGCAAGATGGGACCTGTGGAGGATTTCTCGCTCGGTCTGGAGTCGGCCCTGCTCTGCCAATCTGGGTCACACAGGCACCATCTGTCTTGACAAGATTACTGGGGAGTAGGACAAGAAATCCTTTCTCTTTGGCCAGATTAAATATGAAATATAGGCCAGGAGTGAGGAGGGTGGGGGGTAGAGAGGAAGTTTGGGCTGCGTCTGAATGGTCTGATCCCAGCCTGGGTCAAAAGGCCATGGAGCAGGTCAGCCGAGACAGCAGACCATCATCTTTCCTAATATTTGCAATTTCCAAAGTTAAAAAACAAATGAATGTGGTCCTAATTTAAAGGCTCGTTCGACCAATAGCACTTCCCATAAGTGAAATTTGGGGTCCACTATTTGGGACTTGTATCCCACTTGTGGTGCTGGTCTAGTGGTAGGACCAAGATGCTCAAATCCCAACTCCAGCACTACCACCATTGGATTCATGAGCAAGACCTTTAACCCCGAGTTGCTCCAAGGGGACTGTCCCTGTTATTAGGAACTTGAAGCCGCTCTTGGATGGTCACTTTCACTTTCACTTCATAAAAGCTTCTACTAAATGACATATATGTAATTGTATCGAATTGAGACCCTACAGGCAGAATATTGCCCAAAAAAAAAAAAAGAAAACAATTTCCCATTAAAACTACAAATCTTATAAAGGGTCACTTAAATTAAAACAGGGCGTGTGTGAGCAGTTTTAGGACCTGGATTCTGAGACGAATCCTCTGTGCCAGGTGGTCTTAGCACCCTGACCAAATACTGGGTTCACAGGCTGGATTGGGCAAAAAAGCCTGGTTGTGGTTACTGCACGGCAAAGAGACAGAGACGAAATACATGCATATGAACCATTATAACTGACAAGAACAATGAAATATCCATATTTCCCTTCTGGAAAGCAGCACAGAAATGACCTTTCCGGGTCTTGACACACTGCTGTTTGTCTCCTGGGCGTGATCCAGTTCTGCAGTGGTTCTCACTCTGTGCAGGACCTGCTGTGCCTTAAATGCAGCTTAAAACAATAGCTTACCCAAACCAAATGACCTAACTAAGTGTTTGATGTCTAAGCTTTCTAACTTACTTTCAAACCATTCCTTAGCAGTGTGCCAGCAGAAAGCCACTGCCATTAAGGAGTACAGATGTCTTGATGGGAGAACCTGGACTGGAACAACATTCAAGTAGGCATTATGTGATCCACCTGAATGTCAGAACTTCATTATAACCAGCTTAAAATTGTCCAGCGCATCACACCTCTCTGCCTCTGCTGGTTTGTCCTTTCATAGTGCTTGTCTTCCCGGGGAACTGATGCACTCTGACACTCAAATGCAGTTTTGGAGGTGCTTCTGGTGGTGGATAGGGGTCAGGACGCGCATTCTGAAGGGTCACGGCAACCCAGCCTCAAATACAGTAAACCGTGGTACATTGTAAGTTCTTAATACCATAGAAATCTTTTTTGTGCTGCAGTAGCTCCTTTGTGGGACCAGACCACATTGACCAGGTCTTACTCATCATGGACATAAGTGAGCTTTGGGGAACCATTAACCTGTCCCCACATGACCTTTTTTCCTCCCTTGGATCACTTTTTATAGGTATTTACTGCTTGCACGCAGTTAAATCCTTACACTTTTTGCTGCTTCTGACAGGACTGATATTTCCCACCTCTATATTTAAGGGGTAGCTGTGGTTCAATCCTCTTGACCGGCAGGGAAATGTGGGCGAGGAGTTTGGGGTAGATAACACTTTCTCACTCTTTGGGCACGGCACTTAGCTTCTCAGCTGCCCCCTGGGCACAAGTAGGCAGCCCACTGCTCCTGGTGTATGTGTGTGTGTGTGTGTGTGTGTGAGTGTGTGTGTGAGTTTGTGTTCATTACTGGTGTGTGTAGGATTGCATAAAATGCAAAGCACAGCTTCTCTGCTCACTGCTCTCAGTGTGTTTAATTAGATTTCAGTACAGCTAACTGTCCTAACAAGATAATCAGTGTCATTCCTTCCTTTTCCGTGACTTTAATGCCGCGGCCGGTTGTGGTGTATATTCTATAGATCTGTCTATCGTTAATAAACTTTCCAAAAATACACACGTCCTGGTCACGTATCTTATTTTATGTACTAATTCCAAACATAAATCTATTGATTTACAGTCCATGAGGCTTGATTTCATTGCTTTAATACATTTTTGTGAAATGTGATTGGATGTGAGGTCTAGTTTTTGCCTATTATTAGATGTAGTGTGTGTGTGTGTGTGTGTGATGCTGGCAAGAGAGGGAACTCTGGTGTCTCTTAAGATGCAGGCACATGAAATAAAAGTCGATACCATTGCCATGGAAACACTCGTTCACCCTCTCGCTTTCTTCTTCCCTGCTCTGAGTGGCAGCTCCTCTGATGAGGCACAAAATGGCAGCGACTGCCTCCACTCTCGCTCTGCTCACAGTGGTTTTCCTCATATTCTGCAGCTCCCTCGCTCATCCCTTCTTCCATTCTGGTTATCTGACATTCTGATGCTCAGATATGCAAAACACACATGCACACACACACACACACACACACACACACACACACACACACACACACACACACACACACACATATAAAAACACAGATCCAAGGACAAAAAACAAACACAAACACACAAGCTGTTTATCAGCACTCACCGTATGTGCTCAGTGTTATGCCATTAATAAAGCATTTAGAACATGCAGAGAGAGAGAGAGAGAGAGAGAGAGAGAGAGAGAGAGATTGAAAGAGAAGGAAGATGAGAGGAGTGTATGTATGGGAGAGATGTTAAATGTTAAAATTTTACATTTAAATTGAATTACAATCATTTGTAGGCCTGTATGTGTGTTTTTACACACTGCTTGTTCTGTATGAAGGAGATGATAAGTATTTGTTAAATATGAATACACAGATGTGGGTATATTTTAACATCTGCAGGTAAATACTCATCTGATTCTGGCTGTGTTTTCCTTGCTGGGGTGTTTATTAATTGCCGGTTAACACACACCACACTATACAGCTTGCATTTGTCATCCTGCGTCCTGGCTGTGTGTCTTTTTCGAGAGTGTGTTCGTTTGTGAGCAGGCTGTTCGTGTTGTTGTTTTCCACTTGTGAGGAACTGTGTCAGTCTCTTTGCAAGCTCCTACTGTTCCTTCTTTTCCATTTTTCCATCTCTCTCTCTTTCTATCTCTGTTTTTTTGCCTCTGTCAAAATCTGCCAGGTGACGGCCGATGCAATGTGACTCCTGATTAGTTGCTCTGGCAACCTCGGGAACCTTCACTGGTGTCCATGGCAACGGCTGATGCATGGCGTTGGAGCCTGGCAGATTATTCTGTTGTAGACTGGTTTTCATGGCATGAGAATATGGAGGCGGATTGGCATTTACATCGTCACCCTGAGAGAGATATTGATCGATAGTAATCCTGTTGTTGTTGTTGTTTTGTGTGCGTGCGTGTGTGTGTGTGTGTGTGTATTTGTGTGTGTGTGTGTGTGTGTGTGTGTGTGTGTGTGTGTGTGTGTGTGTGTGTGTGTGTGTGTGTGTGTGTACATGGCTTTAGTGCTGGCCTTTTTTTAGAAACACACTCTTTTCCTCCCAGGCTACTGGAGCTGAATTCTTTCCAGTCTTAGGGACACACGCTGTAGGAGGCTATACCTTCAAGCATTTTTCCATTAAAGCATTAAATGCAATATGAGAGAGAGAGAGAGAGAGAGAGAGAGAGAGAGAGAGAGAGAATAAATTGTAGGCAAAAGAAATATATGGCATTTGTGCATGTGTGTAGTGTAGTATTTCCATCCATCCATCTATCCATCCATCCATCCATTCATCTATCTATCTATCTATCTATCTATCTATCTATCTATCTATCTATCTATCTATCTATCTATCATGTATATAATACCTGTTTTAAGAAGCAGGTACATACTCGTCATAAACCCAGTGCACGTTCTGTTTTCTGTATATCCATTAAATGACTGTGGGGATGATTCAGATGATGGAAAATGAATCAGCTTTCTTTTTTTTTTGGTCACGTGTCACTTCTCCCTGTATTGATTTCCTTTTTATTCATATCCTATTGTTTAATAATGTTTTGATTATCAAAAACACTTACCAATCACACTTTGATTTGAATGGGACCAATTAAGGGAAAATATCCCACAGACCCTCTTCACAGTTCATCACAGATTATTGACCATTAATATGTGATGATTCTAATCTGGACTGAAGTTCTAATGGTTTGCTACTCCCTGCAGAGCTTGTGAGATACATTGACATTTCCACCCAAATAGTGCACAATTTGTCCAGATGGATTTGTGCACACATGGATGAATCCAAAAATGGCTATTTGTTAGAGATATAATTCACTATAATAAGGGGTATATTGAATTAAGTACTGCAGTGATTGCATCTCAGCAGGCAACAAGTTATTTAATCCTAAATGATGCAGTGAGTAGCTTCTTGTTTCTTAAACAGCCATGCAGGAAGACATGTCATATAAATGGGAAAGGATGTTACAGTTATAGAAGAGGCACTTCAACCAATCAAATAATAGAAGAGGCACTTCAACCAATCAGATAAACAAGGAGATCGCTGACTTTACCAAGATTAGTTCAGAAACTGTCCAATACAGTATTGAAGGCTGGAAAGGTAGTGATGAACCATTGTGTTCAAGGAAAAAATGTAGTCGCCATGTTTAATAATGAAAGTGAAAGTAAGTGAACTCAAGGTTTTGGGACTAAACAGCTGTCGAGCCTTAAAAAAATTACTTATCGTGAGGCTTAACACAAAACATGCTTCAGTTTGCCAGGGAGCAACAAAATGGTTATCTGGTTTAACGAGCCGTTTTTACCCTGTTCCATCAGGAGAAGAAGAGATTTGGATAAAGTGATGCACCCAACAAGCCTGTGGGGGCAGTTATGATCCAGGGATTGATGAGGTCAAAGTTCAGCAAATTAAGTGTATGAAAAATTAGGTCAGCTGACTACCTGAATATCGAATGGCCAGGTTTTTTCATTAGTGGGATTTTTCTTTGCTGAAAGTGCTGATTTATTCCAAGATGGCACTGGCAAGACCATCGGTGCTCAGATAGTAAAAGAGTGATTCAACAAGCATTATTTTCCCACATGGATTAGCCACCAGAAAGACCAGACTTAACCCAAATGAGTACCATAATCTGGCAGCCTGGCGTATGTGATTTGCTTCAGTAAATTCAGAAAATATTCATGTGATTTGCCACTAACGTCACACGTCTTGAGCAGAAATCAGCATTTTTGTGTTTCTTTTTTAAACATTTTTACATTTTTTTTACATTGCTAACGTTCCCTATAGTATATATAGAGCACATGTGTGTGTTGAGTTTGCTCGCTCACTTAGTCCTCGACATTGCAACATTGAAAATTTCTTTTCAGATCCAGTGTGGACTTTGAAGGTGACCATTGTCTGATCATTTAATCCCATTTAGAGCATCAGGCCAGCCAGTTTGCTAGAGTAGGTCCATTCAGCTGTACATTAGAGCTTTCCATTAGATGCATATAGTGTCTGATGGACTGCTCTACTGTGTCTGCTATTGATGGTAAAACTGTCTAACTCCAGCGTGGGTCCACATTCATTCCCCTGAACATCACACTACATACAGCTACAGCCTCAGGCAAAGTGGCCAGCCTAATGGAGCATTTATAAAGCCTGTCTGCTTCAAAAGGCTTGATGTGCCAACTGGACATGTGCATGTAAGAGTTTGTATGTGTGTGTGTTATTACCAAAACGAATATAATGAGCAAAAGATGACTATGTTCTAATAATTAATTCATATTTTGATTATCGTATTGTCATTTTCACACATCTTGGTTTATACCGTGTTAGGGTGCATCCAGGTCGGTTACATCATAAGAGATGTTTCTACAGACTTCCTGATTCCATCCTGCCAGACGAGTTACACAGAGCCACAAAATACTAGTCTGAAATGCTTTTTTTGGTTTAGGAAAGCACCAGGCTTCAGCATTGGGAACCGGGTCGTGCTCCCTCGTTTCAGGGCAGGTGGAGCCTCTGGAAGAAAGAGGAGCAAAGAAACAGCCAATCTGGGCACTTATAAACCAGCTTGGTGAATTAGCATATCTCTCTGCAGCACTTCAGTAGCAGCACTTGTACACCATTAGTGAAAGCAGAGAGAGAGAAAGATAACAAGGAGAAACAAAAGAGAAACACGACAGAGCAACACAACACTCATTCCATCACCAGACTCAACACCGACATTTCACTAAATAATAATTCACTTCAGCAGAACATTCTACTCATTAACCCTGCATTAACCCAGAATCCAGAACCTAAAACTAATCCAAATCTGAACTCTAACACTGCTAATAATCATCTTAACAGAGAAAGCATCCATAAATGAAAGCCATATGAAAAATGTAGTTTAAAGAAAATTTTGGAATAAATGGAAGTGCCCCACACTGATAGGAATACTAAGTGGTATGTAGATGTGTGTGGGATTATATATGTGTATTTTTTCCTCTTGTATAGGGGCGATTAACTTGCCCTGATTATGCTAATTACAACCCTATATGGGAATGTTTACATTATGATCTTAATTATACACAATATTCCTCGTGTTTAATGATGCATTATGCCGTTAGGGCTGACAGCAAACCCTGCTTTTCTTTACATTCATTTTCTCCCAAGTCTTTTATTAGGTTGGCCGTTTTTCTGCTTGTAAGACAGTGTGCACACATGGCTGGTCAAACATGGCTGCTAGACTGAATAAATCCTGGTTGCATAACTGGGTGTCGTGGACTCTGTACACACTGAAAATGCTGTGTGGGAAAAACAATACAATATCCATATTGCCCCTCTGGAAAGCAGCTAAAACACAAAAATTGCCATCATAGGCCTTTTTTAACCAGCACAGGCCACCCCCGGACAAACTACTGTCTGTCTCCTGGGTGTGATCCAGTTCTGCAGTAGTTATAACTCTGCATAAGGTTTGCTGTGCCATGAAGGCAGTCCAGAAGAATAGTTTTCCCCATCGTAATTATCCGACCAACTCTGCTTCTTTATTTTTGCACTATAGCTCCTCACCGAGGCTAATGCAGACAAAATAATGGAAGCCTAAACCTCGCCAGATGGGTTTTGCTGTTAAATAATCTCACATAGACTTGCTTATGTGGTTTCTAACATCGTATGACAAACTGTTGATCGTTTTCATGCACTCATGTTATTTTGGTGCAGTGTAAATGCATGTTTTCCTTTTGGGACCCCATTTCTATTTTTCTGGTGAGAAGACATAGTGCCTGCACCAGCCTCCCTTTGGGTGGGAGGGTAGGTTGATTCCTGCCACAATATGGGTATCTTGGTGCAACAGGGGTTGTGATGTTTAAATTTCACCCTCCATTTTGATCAAAAACTACGCTTGAACTCCCAGGACCCATTCTTAGCAAAAGTGCAAAATATTCTTTATCAGCACAGGAAATAGTCCAAGGTTTGGGGACATAATCTATTAACATCACTTTCTTTTACTGCAAACAGCCAATTTCTCTCAATTACTAGGAGAGTACAGCTGACTGCATTATTTATTAGAGGACAAACAACTCAGTGTGGCTACTGATGGTAAATCAGATCCCTTGAATGCCATTATGCATGGATATTTATTTAACATAATAAACAGAATGTCTAACAACAACCAAACAACACTTTTTGTGAGTGCTTGTTTTTACAAAATGGGGAAAAGCTGATAAAATTCAGATTAAATCCATGTTCATTACAGGTTGTTGTATTTTATCAACTAACTGAAACAGATGTGCAGAGATTTCCATTTTCGAGTAAAGTTGAATGTACAGTCTTGATGAGTTTGCTGCTGATGATGAACGAGTGGTTGGAATCATTTATCTAGAACCTTGAATCTTCAGGAACTTTGCAGTCAGTCACTATGCCAAAGATAAGAAAGGTATAAAACAGTCCCAACCGTTATTCTTTTCTAGTTTCTATTTTTTTCTTAATCAGATTCCAGATTTGGTGGACTGCGACATTAATAATAAGCTTAAAGGCATAATTTTCTCCATAAATGTGATCAATCAAGCCAAGAAATGTTTAGATGTAACAGCACTCTTTGTCTCAAACTACATCAATATGAATGATGTTCACAAACTTCAACGCTTTGAATCACACAATGCAGGCTAATCCTGTTGTTTTCAGCTATGCACAATTCTTTTTTACATTTTAAAATTGTACATTTTTATAGATTATAACGGGTCATGCGGTGTCGGCAATCATATAAACCAGTCTGTTTGAAGCAGGAAGAGTGTAAAGATTTAGGGAGGCAGTTTGCATGATGCAAACCCATCAGCTCTCATCATTATTAGTTCTATTGACTTTATAGCTCTGGCACCAAACAGCAAAAGCAAACTTCAGAAACGAATCATGTCTTGGGTGATTGACAAAATGTGAGATGCGGATTTGTTCTTTGGCCAACTGTTTATTCCAGTTGCAGCTTATTTATCCATGATGCACCACGACTCCAACATCAAGCTGTTTCCATTTTACACCGTAAAACCACTGGAGCCTGTCCTACAGCATAAAGGGCACATGAGAAGCGTCTCCTGATTTTAATTCTTTTGGATGAGAGGACGGTGCAGCTCCAGGAAGGAAACTCACAGGCAAGTGTATGTGCTGGGAGCGTGAGCACATGTGCAGAATTATGCATTAAATGTCCTCATAATTGTGTTTCCTATTAAAAGCACTTCGTTTTAATTACAGGCACATTAAATCCAATAAAGGCCATCTCCCTTTGGAGCCCTTTACAGACACACACGCACACACACATAAACACACACACACACACACACATACACACACACACATAAACACACACATGCCCACCGTCATAATAAAGCACACAATCACACAGGCAAACTCATGTGCATGCTGTCAGAGTAAAACAGATATTCATTCAGACACACTCAATCCCTCTCTGAAATATGAGTCTCTACGCAAGTGAGTCTAGGTTGAGTCTCTGGAGAGCGAGTCTTGAGTCATGAACACTTGCCTACAGAGGGACTTCTGGATCTGCTCCCAGCTATTCAATCTCGATCATACAGGCTTGGGTCACAGGTTTGAGTCCCAGACCAGTAGGTTACCCTTAGGATCTCTTGAGCAAGGTATTGTCCTCATGTTGGACGTTAAATGCAGAGAAGCTCCATACAGGTTCCCTGTGTGCTGTGGTGTCTTCATAATGACATAGTCACTTTCACTTGTCATCCTGACACAAGGAAATATCCAGCCAGACTGTTCTCATTCCTGGTAGCCCTATGGTGGTGGGAGCCACCAAATGCTACCAGAGCAGGGGGTCCATCTACCTTTATAAAGCTCTTAGAGAAGAGGGAACACCTCCTAACATTGTAACATGTCTAACGAACACTTTGGTCTCGCTGCACTGCAGTGAAACTGCTGTTCCTCACTTGTAAGGCCCTTTAGATAAGAGGTTTCACTTAATGAGTAATTGCTCATGTAAATGTACATTAAACTTAACACGGTTAACACGGCAAACCGGTCTGGAAAAAATGAAAGACGCCTCTTTTACCAACTTTCACTGTTTAAAAGAAACTACAAAACTGGATAGAGGTGGTTGTTCTGTATGTCTATCTGTCCATCTGTTTGTGTGTCTGATCTGACACTCTGAAAAGCTTGAAGTGTGTCCAAGGCCTGAAACGAGCTGTTGTACCAAGTTGTACGTTTTTTTAAAAAAATCCACTTACTTAAACTGGTGAGCAGCCCCTGAAACACACCTACAACCCAGCTCGACAGCCGATGTGGGACGTGCACTTATTCTAGAGCTTTGTCTTAACCTGCTGGGACTTAACTGCACATGAGATGTTTGGACATCTTTCCAAATTTCCCATTGAGTTCTCAAAGCCTGTCTCTCGCTTTTGACACAGATATTTGACTTCGGTTCAAAATCTCCGTCCTAATTAGAGCTCTACGTGTTATAGTGTATTTGTCCCTATGGCTTCCCCTCATTCTACTGTGCCCTGTCCTGTCCTGTCCTGTGTATCTTCAGGTGTTTTTAGGCACAGCTGTGCTTGTAGATCAGCATGTCTTCATGTCTGGAGAATGAGCTCCCTATCTTAATATGGCCAATACACTAGTGAATTGGTCATATTAAGATAGGGATATTAAGTGTGTGTGTGTGTGTGAGTGTGTTTGTGCATCAGGAAGAACGAGTGTTGTGAACCTTCTTAGAGAGGTGAGGCGGAAAGTGGCTCCAACGAGTCACACTCTTTACCTTTCTGACATCACTGACAACACACCAAGACACACGCCTGACCGCCTGCTCTGTAAAGGTTAAGATAGCCAGTGAGTGTTAGACCTTGCAAGGGTCTAACACACCAACAGGCACACACACACACACACACACACACACCCCTCCTCCTGCCTCCTCCGTCTGATGAAGACTCCCTCCGACAGGCGCATCAATAATCCAAAGCTCCAATGCCCTGCCTTCACTCCGGATCTGCTCAAACGGGGCTCGTGCAGCAGGCCGGTGGAGAGGGAGGAGAGGCCGTTATAAAAAATGAACCACGAATCCCAAAGGGCAGCCTGCAATAAATGTCACTCCACATCAGGGGGAGCAGGTTCGTGGAGCGGACACTGCCACCGGAGCGCCGAGGTGGCGGGACAGAGAGAGATGGGCTGTCCTTATCACAGACTAACCCCAAAAAGCAGGACAGTGTGGACACAGGAGAAAAAAGAGGCACAGTCTCTGACCCTGAGTCTCCGCTGCTTCGATCCGTGTCAGGTGACCTCGTCCAGGACACGGGCAGCACACAGGCTGCTCGCATATTCATATCATATATTTGGTACATACAACCAGACAATCATTAAAAGTACAGCTTAGTGGAAATAATGTTTATTATACATTGTAATAAGTAGGATTATGGGCTAGAATAAGAAGACACATGTAGGTACACATGCAGGTGCAGTGCAAAATGTCTTTATATATAATTACAGGGTGGCTTGATGATGCAGAGAGCAGTGCTGTCACCTCACAGTGACAAGGTTTGATTCCCAGCCTGGGTTTTTTCTGTGTGGACACACTCTCCCCGTGTCTGCCTGGGTTACCTCTTAGTGCTCCAGTTTTCTCCCACGGTCCAAAGACATGCATGTCATGTGGATAAGCTCCAGCATGCCTGGCACCCTGGTCAAGATAAGCACTTAAGATAAGGATGGATGGATGAATGCAATTGCAGTAACCATGAACCTGAATTAAGCGCTCAGTTTACTAAGGCACTGAGGACAGCATGCAGAAGTGCAGGGTTTAAAAGGCATCATTTAAAACTCTGCTGCCATTGTTAAAGGGCGTCTCTCAACGCCATGTTTGGATTTAAAGGTGTTAAATCTGCTGCCAGAGTAGGTAAAGCATGTGTGATGCTTACTCATCCTGAAAGCCTGGAACAGCACAAAGTTTGTTCAAATTGTTTTCTTCAGACTGAAATCCTCAAGGGTGTCAGGAAAAAAAAAAAAACAATCTATAACCAGCCCCTGTGGCTGTCTACATGTGCTGGAAGACTTCAATGACACATTTGCTCCCCAGCAGCCAGGAACGGCACAATGTTTAATTTTTTTCCCCACATCTTCTGCTCCAGTAACTCCACTGCAGACACTTCAACATGAATCGGCAGGACTAGGAAGTGTGTTTAAATGTGCCCATAGCTGTGACATCACAACCCTAATATATTCAAAATGGGCTCATTTTTTGGCAGAGGGGTTCCCATGTGGGCGGTACATTGCTTGAGAGCGTGTTGTATGATCTGAGCTTTAAATTGTTAGATATAATAATGATAGCCAGGACACATTGGACCTTCCCTGAAAACGGTTGAATGATGCCACAGAACTATGGTCCAGTGAGGTGGTCCCTCCTTGCTCAGCATGCTGCCTCAGATCCATTGTAATTGATGGATTGATAACTTGTTGGACAGAACAAATAAATTAGCGACGCCCACAGATCGCTATTAGGAATCAAAGTGCCATGAACGTAGCTGAAATTGGTTGACAGCAGCAGGCCTAAATTGAAACAAGATCTCCTCTGGCTTATGGCATTGATCAATATCTGTCGCTGCGGACTGTTTTCCTCGGAGAGCTGTTTCAATTATTCTGATGCCAGCTCAATTTTCATGTCATTATGCTGGCTTGGCAATCTGCAGAATAAGGTGTGGAGAGAGAGAGAGAGAGAGAGAGAGAGAGAGAGAGAGAGAGAGAGAGAGAGAGAGAGAGATGAAAATAGTCTTATGGATCTATATTGAGTCTAAAGGAGTGATAGATGAACAGGCCGAGGCTCTGTAGTAGTAGGAGTATGTCCGTTGTCATGGCAGCATCTGCTTTGTTTCGTGGGGAACAGTGACTAAATGCTTTACCGACTGAACTCTGTTGCTGCTGTGCCCCAACACCCTCAACTCCCCTCCTCATGTGAGAGGAGGAAAAAAGAAGAGAGGAAAAAGCAAAAGAAAGCATGAAGATAAATGTAGCAGAATGGCGACCAGGCCCTCCAGCACAGTGTGTGTGCCCTTGAACATTTTTTTTTTTTTATTTTTCTTTTACCTCCCCTGTCAATGATACACTCCCTGAAGTGCTCCTCTCTACATGCGCAGCACCTGGAAGCTCAAACAACCTTGGGTACTGGTTGGCGTGTTGTGCCTGGCTAGTTCCTGTTAATAAAGATAACCTGCAGTTACTGATCACCTGCAATATAACACTGATTTGCTGGGCACGATCTTAGACTTCTTGAGACCACAATGATAACTGGGATTTTTGATATAATCCATAATGTTTAAAAACAAGAAGCATAGGAGTTTCACAGACATAAAAGTATTCGTATTTTCTAATACGAATAAATGTTAGTATTTATTAGTATTAGTATTAGTATATAATATTTTCGCACCAACAAGAAAAATCTAAAGACATGAAGGAGCTAAAAGAATTGACTAGAATTGTCTGGTTATAGTTACCAAAGGATCACAAGTCATAGAGCAGCTCTTCCACTATTCATATTCTTGCAGGCTAATGCTGCAATCCCAGTAAGGTAGCCATTTTGGTTCATGTTGAGGGTAGGTGCCATTACATAAGGTTTCTCCTTCATTAATTCATAAATGAGCCCCACTTTATCTTTCTTATCAGCTCCTGTCACTGGTTAAAGTGTCAGTATCTTGGGATCGACGGTGTTCAACCCAGCCACTGCTCCGTACACCCAGAGTTTCATACTCAAGCATCGCTAATTAATTACCTGCGTACTAAAGCCCAGATGAGATAAAGTAGGAGTTAAGAAAATTCCTTGTTGAGCACTCCTGCTCTTTAACTACAATCAATTCACTCGCACACACTGACCGCAAGCACAATGAAAGGAAGAGGAAACAGAAGTAAAACATGATTTGTTGTAATATTAGAGAGGCATTGAAGAGGCCTGTCTTGTCTGGCTGGATGAGAGGGAGGTGAGCTCTGTGATGAGTGAACACAGACTGTGGTGAGAGTGTGGGTGGAGAGAGAGACAGAGAGAGTGACAGGAGAGAGAGAGAGAGAAAGAGATAGAGAAAAATTCATGAAAGTAAACAGGAGATACTTTATCACACTCCTCAGGAGGAGGAGCAGAAAGGTGCTGTGACGGGGTTTTTACTATCCAGATAGGCCCGTGTGTGTGTGTCCAGACAGGGCTCTGATTTGGTCGGCCACATGCAGAATGACAGACAGAAAGGTCTTTCAGCTGGAGGCAGGCAGTGAGACAGTGCTGGTTAGAGACCGTGCTTTTCCTCTCTGTGTGTTATTGCTTTCACCCTCTCTTCTGCTCTTTCACCAAGCTTCACTTCCTCTCCTCTCATCCTGCACCATATTTGCAGTTTCATCTACCTGTCCTGCTCTCCGTCACATGGTAATGACGCTATATGTATCACATTTTCTGGGGTTTTGTTGTGTGTAGGAGAGAGGGGGGTTATGTTGGCTGCTTCTATAAGACAAATAACCTTTATGTGATTGCCCTCCTCCGGATGTTGTCGATCATCCGAGTCAGGTTTGAGGAGTTTGCTTCATTGCTCTTCACACTCTTCACACTTCATTTGCTTCACACTCTCCTCCCAAATACATTCAGTTAAGTGACCTAAACAGGCTATGTGGTTTTGACTCTGCATGACACGCTGTCATCTAGAGCATGTGGACATAAAAGGACAGTGGTTAGAGCGTTAGGCCATACATGATTCGGAGGATCGTGCCCCCAAATCCTTCCCAATAGGTTGCCCTGAGGTACCTTGAGCAAGGTGCCGCCCTTTCACTGCTCCCGGCGCCAATAGCAGCCCCCGCTGCACATGTGTGTAAGGTGAATTGGTGGTGAGAATGAATTTCCCATTTGTGGGATTATAATAAAAGGATTATTAATATTATAATTAAATTAAACTGGTTTCAAGATGGACTGGGTTTGAACTCACGCTATACTTTTAGTGGACATCATGGTGTTCATAATGTCAGAAAACCACATAAGCAAAGTCTAACAGATTACCCATGACTTGACAGAGTTTTAGCCGAATAATGAGCTCCGAACGGTGGTAGTTGGTACTTGTCGAAGTCCAAAAGTTCTCTACTTAAGAAATAGTATCAAATTACAGGCTTGAATGTATAGTATAACATTTAAAAACAGGCTGTTAAATTCAATTTCTCCCTGCTGTTTCTGTGCAAAGAGAATTGAACTCAATGGCATGTTAATACAACGAAATGATTCAACTCTCTTTGAATCTATCGAAAGTAATGAACATGAAGCACTGCTACACTTTCATCCATGTCTTTATTTTTTCTCCGTCACAGATGTTACATCTTGTTAATGCGGCCATATGTGATATGTGAAAGAGGTCGTCTTTTCTTTGCATTATTTGCGTTATTTTAGGCTCTTTCTTGCTGTTTGGATGGAGGCAATGGAATGTGTCTGTTCTGAAAATGTAAGGATTAGAAAGTGCATATGTTTGTAAAAAGTAATCATCCATCCATCCATCCATCCATCCATCCATCCATCCATCCATCCATCCATCCATCCGCCGCTTGTCCCAAACGGGGTCGCGGGGGAGTGCTGGTGTCCAACCCAGCGCACACAGGGCGAGGACGGGGGACGCACCCTGGACATTACAGGGAGGAGCCCGTCGCAGGGAGGAGCAGGACAGGGACGGCACCTTGCTGAAGGGTACCTCAGGGCAACCCACTGGGAAGGGGTTCGAACCCCCGATCCGCCGATCATGTGGCCAACACCCTACCCACTAGGCCACCGCTGGCCCCAAAAAGTAATCAAATATAGATATGTACAATAACCCCTTTAGTAATGAAGCTTTCCAGGCTTTTCTCAGGATGGATTTCCTTTTTTTGGAATGACGGGGACATTAGCAGACACGGGAAACGTCTTAGCCAAGACGGACAACATTATGTCAGCTTTAGGGTGGCTTTCAGAGAGACTTAGTATTTGCATAATGATTTAATGTGCGTGATCACTAGCCCTGCTCTGGTGAACAGAGCTGAGGAGCGGAGTGTGCATAAGTTATATATTTACAATGCAGATAAACAGCGTATGTAATAAACTGTAATATACTAATGTACTAATATTTGAGGAGTAATCTGACCAGGGAAAAAGTCATGAAGTCCATTGTTTTCATTCCAAGCAGACTTTAAATGGAATTGGCAAGTGAGGTACAAGAGGTGGGTTTTTGAAATGATGATAAGCTACACCTAGAACACACGCGTACACACACTTTAAAGCAGACACAGGGCAGGATTGAATAATGATAAAGGCTGGGGGTACGTTGAAGTATATAAAATAGAAAATAGTTGATTTGTTTGCTTAGTAATCTTGTAATTCCATATGTTTCATCCTAGCTTTGATTTCTTTATTCTGCGCAATGGTATAAATAATGAAAACTCTTCATGAGCAGGTGTGTCCAATCTTTTGACTGGTGCTGTTCATCCTGCACTTCTAAGATCTGTTTTCATACCCCTCCTCTGTTCTGTAGCTCAGTCCTGTTGCAAACATCTCAGCAAACGTCCACATGGAGCTCAGGTGGATTTCTAAAGCAAGAAGGCCGACTCTCCTGACGCCGGGACTCTGATTCCAGGTCAGTTGCCGGTGGCCACTATAGTGTATGATTGATGTTGAAGCAGAAACCTAAACAGGGGGAAGACCTGGCTCATGCTCCCAGCTGTGAGAAGATGTTCCCAGTGTGGTGTGAACATAAGGCCTTCGACATGTCAAAGAACAGCCAGAATCTGTTCTGTTGCCCCACACATCAGAGAGAAAATGCCTAAAGCAATACCTTAGTGCAAAATGAATGATATCTGACAGGTTAGTGACGGGAAAGGCTGGATGTATTTTAAGCTTCCAGATGACCTTGACTAAACTAAATTTCCTCACTAAACTGGTCCTTTCCATTTGAAATCAATCCAGTTTACTCCACTGTCCCTTTCTGATACTGGAGTTCGGTAAACTTCAAATCAGTGCCTAAAGCAGTGGCAGTGGTGGCCTAGTGGTGGCCTAGTGGTTAAGGAGTTGGCCCCACATCGGAAGATTGATTCCCTGACAAGTAGGTTGCCCTGAGGTACCTGTGAGCAAGGTACCGTCCCCGTCACTGCTCCCTGGGCGCTTTCAATAGCTGCCCACTGCTGCACGGTGTTTCTGTGCATGGGTTAAAAGCAGAGGTCCAATTCCGTTGTGGTTCATGGTGTGCAGTGCTGTGACCTCGCAATGACAAGGGTTGTCACTTTCACTTCACTTTTCACTTTAAAGGCCTGACCAATGGAAGAGCTTTCTTAGTGAAATCCAGCAAGACACTTGACACTTACTCTTCATTTATTGACACTTGACACTTACTCTTCAAATATTATTTCTTATCCAAACTCCAAATCTAACAGAATATTTTGATGACAGATGTTTGTTTTCTTTCCAGGAAAGCAGGTCTTCTCGGAAGGGCTAGAAAGCCCTTAGGGCTCCCCTCTGTGATATTCGATAACAACAACAAAAAGAAGGATCGTTCAGCATTCTGCTGCTCTTTATTGACTGAGAGTTATTGTATACATGTATGTGGTTTGGTGTCACATGAGTTGTGTGTTTTGGCTGTGTGTGAATGGGTGAACTTGTGCATGTCATGCAAAGCAGAGATTAATGTGTGTGTCTGTGTTTGCGTGTGTGTGTGTGTATTATGTGGCTCTGATTTTGTGGGTTGTTGTGTCTCTGAGTGACAGTTTGGGCCCCAGGGGGCCTCTTTTCTGCAGCATAGCGTTTTTACCATCCATGTGTGTGTGTGTGTGTGTGGGTGTGGGTGTGGGTGTGTGACTGTGCATGTTTTATATGTGTATATATGAGCACACTAAAACGTGTGAAGATATGAAGAAGGGAGACAGGAAAATTGTGTGTGTGTGTGTGTGTCAGATAGTCAGTCATTTGGGCTGTGTGTCAGATGCTGTCATTCATGCTAGATTACTTCACTCTAGTCTCTCTGCACTGGACTCCTGAGCACTGGAATCAGTGCCTATGAGCCCATCTGTTGATGTGCTCTCTAGATGTCCTCTAGTCCTTCATCGCTGGATCAGAGGACCACTTTGCTTGATCTTTTGCGTTGGCAGACCCAGCAGTGGCACTTGATATTGCCACACACACTTCTGCTATTGTCATGTTATTGAAAGGTCCACCACCTAAATAATATCAGGTCAGTTGTGTTGATCTGCTTTCATTAATAATTCAATCAGTTCAAGGATCTAACGTTATCCTTAAATCCACCTTTCCCCCCTGTGATTAAATATGAGATGTAAACGTTTTATATACTGCAAACTGGCCAGAGGATCATGGCTACCCAGGATTTTTCATGCATATGAGAAGATAAGGCAAGCCCATCTGGTCAGATCCCACAGAAGACATACTGGAGCCCAGATTGCCGAAGTTAATAATGGAAACGATATATCTGAGCACACGTTGAGCAGACAGCCAGTTTGGAGCTACGTGTCTTCAAAAGACTTGTTCCCAGATACCAAAGCAGAGTTCAGAGACGGGTGGTGGGTTGATGAGTAAGGGCTGTTTTGGTGGCAGGAGGGGGGCCTAAACAATGCTAATCAGCAGTTTTAATGTATACTGTATGTAATTTATCATATCTTAACATATTTGTCTTTCAGAACATTTAAACGCACCTTAAAATTTCTTTTCAGTTTATAAGATTAGTGCAGCTCCGTCCTGCAGTTACCGTATCCCTAGCATCAGTGTGCATCTACACAAAACTGATAAAATGACAAGGTGAGGGTGGGTGTGCATGTGTGTGTGTGTGTGTGTGTGTGTGTCTGTGTCTGTGTATGTGTGTATGGTTACCTCTGCCTATGCAGTCTCCTTTACTCCCTGGGTTCAATGACATTGAGTGCAGACAGAGCTGCTAAATACCACAGCCAGAACCGTCTCACACATACACACACACACACACACACACACACACACACACACACACACACACTCTTTGACATGAGGCACCTCTGCGGTGCTGCCGTCTGCATGCACAACCAGCACAGTCGGCCGGCAGGACAACAGGAACACCACCTACAGCAGCTCCATTGGTCAGCTAGCATGCCAACTGTGCCAGTGATCACATTTTACTCCACATACATTTGCATGTAAACAGACTCCAAAAACAGAATACAGTCACTAAGCAAACAAAACGAATACAAAGAAAAGAAAAAAAATGTAACCACGATGACTAGAGCAAGCCCTCACTTTGGGCTTCAACTATGCAATCAAGCTACTATATTAGTGCTGACCTTATGGCACTTCATAAGCCATTTTTTGTGGCCATTCATCCACAGACATCTGTGCAAATTTACACCATGTCCAAAAGTTTCCAGACACATTCAGCTACTTTAAGTGGGCCCACTGCCGTTACAGGCGTTATGCACACACAGACAGTATAATCTCCTTAAGGTTGCAGCAGCCAGGCCTTGACTAGAGGGCTATAAAATCTGGTCTTTGGTTCAGCGGAACTGTGTTCTCTGGGGTGATTAAGCTCCATCTAATACCTTTGGGATGAGTTGGAATGGAGTTTGTGATCCAGAACTAATCACCCAACATCACTACCTGACCTCAGTAATGCCCTCATGGCTGAACACAATCAAATCCTCATCACCAGCATTCAGTGTAAAGTCTTGCCAGCAGGGCAGACACAGTAGGTAGAGACATTCTCCCTATAAACAGCTGCTTTCTCCTACATATAGTCAATATATGCAATATATACATTTACAGAGCCTTTGCAAACTAAAGAGCAGTGTCATCTGATAAGATGTGCAAAATAAAGGCCCATGATAATAAAATGAAGTGTTGGAGTGCAAATATGGAAGAGGAGTCCTGTTCAGATAATATGAGCCTGTACTTGTGCCTGGCTGTCATTGGCCTATATTCTCAGAGTGCTTAAATGCAACAAACATCGCCTCCAGTCACAACTCTCCTCGCTCTCCACCAATATGTGCTATGAATTATGAATGGCTGCTTGCCCTTGTCGGTCCTGATAGCAGAAATGGTAACACAGCCCAGATTAACGTTAGCGCCCCGTTATTGTGGCTCTTGTAAATGGTTGAGGGTGAAAATTTCACCTCAGGGGAACTGGACTAGAGGCTAAATTTCCCTGAATTAGGCCCCATTAATCTGTTATTCTGGACTGCACTGTTCAGCTGGCGCTCAAATGAAAAATTTATCGGCATCTCAGAGAGTGGCCCATGAAAATTTCACCCTCGCACACTGCAGACAAGCTGTTTATGAGTGTCTGATGCACTTTTCAACACCTCAGAGTGGAGGAACAGTGGAAAAGTGCAAGTGCATGTGTCTCACAGCTGACAGTGGATCGTAACCTGCAGATAACCTTCTGATTGGGAACTCTGCTTGGGTATCTTTCACTGTTCATGCTTTGTAAATGATCTCCATGCATGTTAGATGGCTGCGGAGCTTTGTGCTGAAGGTAAATTAGTCTAATGTTTCTGCTGGTGATGGTTAACATCAAACCCAGCACCATGTAGAAGTCTTGAGCCCTTCAATTCATTTCATTTTGCAGGGGAAGCACTTTGGTTGGTGCAAAAATAGAAAGAAAGAAATGGGGACAAATTTAAGTGTGAATGACTGCAAAGCGCCTGAAGATACAAGGTTCTAGATAAAGAGGTTCCCACCACTCAGTGTCTGATCATCTGGAATCATCTGCACCTGTTTCTTCACTGCTTAATGTCCTAAGTTAGACGCTTCGTTCTGCTTGAAGCTTCAAACATAGTTCACAACGTGGCTTAAAACATAAATTAAAAAAATGTTAAATTTAATTGCATTTGTATTTTTTTTCAGTGTACATTCAAGTTTTTTTTGTTTTTTGTCTTTTTTGTGCTTCAGTAGTGTGCAAGAGCAACGAGCCGCTTGTAGTTTCTTCATATTTTGCTTCTAAAGAGACTCAAAATGTATTGTTGAGGAAAAGGTCTCCAGGCTTGACGAAGGATAATGTTTGGAGGACAGCAGTGCTGGGGACAGTACCTTACACAAGGGAATCAGGGTACCTACTGGTCCAGAACTCAAACCCACAACCTTCTGATCAGAGTGCCTTATCACTAAGCCACCTCTGCATTCTGTATGTGCAAATGGAAATGTAATTTATTTTCATTATTATTGACAGAATGAGTGCAAA
>CM029368.1:5083163-5139030 GCA_017165825.1 Hepsetus odoe
GGGGACTGTCCCTGTAATCAGGAAATGGAAGTCGCTCTGGATAAGAGCATCTGCTAAATGCCGTAAATGTAAAATAACCCTGTATTTCAAGCTGGTACACTCTATTGCTTAAAACCAGATTATCTTCTGCAAAAATAAATATTTGTCTTTGATTATAAGCATTATCAACTACATTTCCCATTCTCCTAATCTTTTTTTGAGAATTATTCATTACTGTTCTAACAGCAGTGTGTGTGTGTGTGTGTGTGTGTGTGTGTGTGTGTGTGTGTTGTGTGTGTATGCGTATAAATGAAATTAAACTAGAACTTTCAATCAGAGCCTAGTCCATGGCAGGCCCTTACTCCGGTCAGTAGGCCAGAAGACTGCCATTGACCTGTATAGCGCTGGACAGTGGCTGGAGTGTGTATGTGTTTCTGGGTGAATGCTGGATTAGTGGGGGCTTTTTGGCTTGTCTATCCTCTAAGGGGTGTGTGACATAGATACAGAGCAGAGAGCACATGGATGGAGATGGATGCTACATCAAGGAGGAGCAGATTTAGGCACTAATGCAGATCGGCTGCCACTGAAAGAGGCTGGTATTTCCAAACGCTCTGCGGCAGAACAACAAAGTCAGTGACCTTCCTCAGCTCATAGCTTCCTAGTCTCTGTTCAGCCACTTTACAGGAAAGGTTATGACCTCTCATATGGTCGGTGTACATTTCAGAATAGCAGTGAGAGCTCCTGTGGCCTGAGTCATTGTTCTAATCGGACCCTCGCCATTCAGTGCCTGAAAACCATTCGTTTAGATGCTTGCAAGCTGATTTAGACCAATTATTATTTTTCGCTGCAAAAAGGAGGTGAAATAGTGATGTGTGAAAAGCTACAAGTTGATGGAAACATGTTGATTGTATGACTTGATCTGCTATTTAAAAAATGTAGGACACCACACTTTGCAAACAAACAGGCAGTAGAAACGTCCTTCAAAAAGCTACGTTTTATTTTATACTTGTGTCAATGTGAAATACGGCACAACACAGAGTGAGCTACAACAAAGTTCAACCTCTGCTTTTCACCCATACACACTGTAAATCTCCCGTGAAAGGGTGTTGGGGACGGTACCTTGCTCAAGGATACCTCAGTGCAACCTACTGGTCTGGGATTTGAACCCACAACCTTCCTATCCTGGGACCAACTCACTGAACACTAAAGTGAAAGTGACAATCCTTGTCATTGCGAGGTCACAGCACTGCACACCATGAACCACAACGAAATTGGACCTCTGCATTTAATCCATGCACTCAAACACCGTGCAGCAGTGGGCAGCTATTGAAAGCCCCGGGGAGCAGTGACGGGGATGGTACCTTGCTCAGGGTTACCTCAGGGCAACCTACTTGTGAGGGAATCGAACCCACAATCTTCCGATGTGGGGCCAACTCCCTAACCACCAGGCCACCACTGCCCCATAATTTGATGCAGTTATTAAGATCAGCTATTTACTTTAGATTGAATGATCTTAGATATTGGACTGATCACTTCTGTATATATATATACTGAAGTTAGATAGTACATTTTCTTTAAGGACTCAAAAGCAAGCTTAATTTGGTCTATTTCTGCTTCCTCAGTGGTCTTCAGTTGTCATGCAACATCCACCTGACCCAATACACAAATGAAAATGCATGGGCTGAATATAGTGGGACTGGATCAGGAGCACAGAAGAGCACTCGACCTTTTAAAAAAGATCCTGGTTGAAGCATGAATGCTTTATTATATGCACATTATTATAATAGACATTACAGAATAAGAGCGTCTGCTGCTGAATTCTCTAGTGTCTGGATGATGGTCCGTCCATTCGATGGTGTTTGTGTGTGTGTGTGTGTGTGGTTAATGTGGGAGTGACCAGTCTGTGGGCCTTTGGCAGTACGGATGTCTTCCTTGGTGCGATATAGCGACTGGCATTGTGGCTTATGGCGTGGGATTAGGCAGAGTTTAATACTCTCATCCTCTACTACATTCTCATCAGGGAGACTCGCTTCTGAAAAAGCAATCACCACACACTGCCTGTGTACTGAGTGCTGCTTCCATTGGCCTTTTAATTCCCGCAGACGCGGTGGACCATTAGACGTCTGGCCGCATGAATAAACCTCGCAGAAGCACACCTGGGATCGATAATGGCTGATTATAATACCTGCCTCACCTAACAGCTGTCTCAGATCAAAAACCTGCCGTGAAAATGGATGAATGATCCTGGCGGTTGCGTTCAATTTTAACGACGGACGTTCATATGGTGTGCGTCTATCATGGCGCGCCTTTTCACGCATTTAAGACCTTGCCGATGCATTATATATTCATAAGACCGGCTCGTTGTTTTGTGAACTCTCAAGGAAATGAGTGGCAGTAACTAATGCAATATTTTTGGTTGCCATGGCTCACTTCCTGCCATATGTGAGATATAGCCAGCATGAGAGAGCAGAGGACATTGACTGAGTTACCCCCCTTACTCTCTCCCTCCCTTTCCCTCTCTTGTTGCCAAGTGTATTTATAAAAAGGCTTAATTAATATATGCTGGCAACTCTGGGCCAAACACTACACTATATAGCAATGCATGGCTTCTCTTCCATTGTAGGCAGCTCAAGCTGGCTGACACTGAGATAGAGCAGCAAGTTAATGTGAGACTTAGGCTCATGATTGGCATTTTCAAATGGGATAATCGTGTTAATTTAAGCACAGCCGCAGCTTGCTGAGCATTGATTTAACAGCAGCGCTGCTCACTTGCAACCAGTCAAACTGGTTGGAGCTGGTTGAATACACACATACAAACATGCAAATAAATGCTCAGCCCGGAAACCATGCGAAACAATGGGGGAAGTGTAACTATTCCTTCTCTCGTCACAACGTCACTGTACTGTATGTGTGAGGACCATGGTGTTGTCATTAATTGCACTCTGCGCTCGGTCACGTAGGAGGGAAACATGGCTGAATGTTTTGAACATGAACGATTCATTTATGGACGGTGTGGTAATGGATGGGGTCATAGGCACCTGTTATGATGCAAAACAATGTTATATTAGCAAAGGAATCTAAAATCAAACTTGTGCATCCGATGTGGGAGGTTATAGTATTATTAACATTATCTCTATTTACATTTACGGCATTTAGCAGACGCTCTTATCCAGAGCGACTTCCATGTCCTGATTACAGGGACAGTCCCCCCTGGAGACACTCAGGGTTAAGGGTCTTGCTCAGGGACTCAGTGGTGGTAGTGCTAAAGGTGGGATTCAAACCTGGGACCTCTTGAGCCACAGGACCATAGGCAAGTACCCTACCACTGGACCACCGCCACCCTCTATACCATCAGAAATAAGATACCATGCTCAAAAGGCTGATAGCTTTCAGTTCACTGAGGTCGTACCCTCAAGAGTGTCGTATTCACTCCACCATATTCTACTGAAGGTGTATTTTAACACTGCGCCCTGTCCCAGCTCAAGGCTTTTTATTTTACTGCTCTACTTTAAAACATTTGGTCATGAAAAGGTTCAGATCGGCCCCTTACAACAGGGAAGCCTTATTTCAGGTACAAAACTGGAATATAGAGAATACAGCGGTGGCCTAGTGGTTAGGGAGTTGGCCCTGCATCAGAAGATTGTGGGTTCGATTCCCTCAAAAAGTAGGTTGCTCTGAGGTACCCCTGAGCAAGGTACTGACCCTGTCACTGCTCCCCGGGCGCTTTCAATAGCTGCCCACTGCTGCACGGTGTTTGTGTGCATGGGTTAAAAGCAGAGGTCCAGGGCAGTGGTGGCCTAGTGGTTAGGGAGTTGGCTCCGCATCGGAAGAATGTGGGTTCGATTCCCACCCATGTGGGTTGCCCTGAGGTACCCTTGAGCAAGGTACCGTCCCCATCACTGCTCCCTGGGTGCGTTCAATAGCTGCCCACCGCTGCATGTGTGTGTATGGGTTAAATGCAGAGATCCAATTTCGCTGTGGTTCATGTGTGCTGTGCCGTGACCTCGCAATGACAAGGGTTGTCACTTTCACTTTTCTTTCACTTTTTCACTTTAAAAAAAGAATTTAGATAAATAGATGTGAAGGAACAGTTTAATAATGCATGCAACACTATTGTGGCGATGTATTCAAAATATTACGGTAGTGCAGCTTATAGAAATACATTTACATTTACATTTACGGCATTAAGCAGACGCTCTTATGCAGAGCGACTTACAGGTCCTAATTACAGGGACAGTCCCCCTGGAGACACTCAGGGTTAAGGGTCTTGCTCAGGGACCCAGTGGTGGTAGTGCTAGAGGTGGGATTCGAACCAGGAACCTCTGAATCCATAGGTCCGTAGGCAAGTACCCTACCACTAGACCACCACCACCCTTAAATACATATGTTTGGTTCATCTGAAGTGAAAGTGAAAGTGACAACTTCTCATTGTGCATACACAGCACGGCACACAGTGAACTACAATGAAATGCAGTCTCTGCATTTATACCAAACACACATGGGCAGCAGGGGGTGGCTTTTGAAAGCGCCCGGGGAACAGTAATGGGGACGGTGTCTTACTCAAGGGTACTTCAGGGCAACCTACTGGTGGTTCAAGTCCACAACATTCCAATCCAAGGCCTAGACCCTAATACACTATTGTAATTACATGAGTATAAATTGATTATTACATATGTGAAATTACATCACATGCTACTGATGTGTGTGTTTCAGTGTATGAACACACAGTTATAACAAATGCCAAGCAAAACATTGGATTTAAAAAAGCATGTCGTTTCAGAAACAGCATATCTTAACATTTTAACCATTAGAGATCTGTGCATTGGTCTTTCTAACAGCCATTGGGCCTAAACGTTCTACATAAATAGGCCTCATGTTCATGTTATTTTCAGCAATGCTCTTAAATAATCTTCAAATACTCATCCACTGACTTTAATAAGTTATTCACCTTCCCGTTGTACCAGAAAGTCATTCTTCTATAAGCCGCTTCCCCTGGTTGAAATAAAAAGCCTCCCTTAGATGTCATTAACACTCAGAAAACTGTTCAAATAGAGATCTTAGAGACTCTTCTACAGAGTGTAAATAGACCCCAAGTACTTTATCTTCTTCTTTCAGCTGCTCCCATTACAGGTCGCCACAGCAGGTCCATTTCCATTTCTTCATGTCCTCTGCATCTTCCTGTCCTCACTCACCACATCCACAAACCTCCTCTTTGGTCTTCCTCTTTTCCTTTTTCCGGACAGCTCCATCTTCAACATCCTCCCAATATAAACCAACACAACCTTGCTTCTCTAACTTTGTCTCCAAAAACATCCAACCTGAGCTGTCCCTCAAATATATTCATTTCTAATCCTGTCCATCCTCATCACCCAACGAAAACCTTAGCATCTTAAATACTCTCTTATAAATTGAAATACTTATAGTTTCCTATAGAGCTCAAATACTCTGATGTGCCTATTAAAGTAACTACTGGTGATGTGCTGCCCTGTTGCTAACTGGGAGGCTAAGTGACCATTGCAAGACATCAGATCGTTAATTTATTGGGTTGAATCTGTTTTACAGATTTGCTCTCTCTTTTTCATTCCCGCTCACACACACTTTGCAAACATCACTCCAACACTAAGTGATACCTTGACTGCAATTTGGGAACTTACCTGACTCCTATAACCCTGTCTCACTGTGTCTCCCTGTCCCACTCTCTCTCTCTCTCTCTCTCTCATACACACACATAGAGAGTGCCCTTTATGAAGGTTGGCCATAAGTGTAAAAGGAAATGAAGAGTAATGACCACAATTTTAGTTCTGTCGTCGAGGTCTTCGAGTGTCCTTCAGTAACAGGACCTCATTATCCTGTGCCAGGTCCAGGACAAACACAATTCAACACAGTAATGTAATGCAGAATTATGCACATACAGTCTGTCTCATACCAAATAACAGTGAGGAATGCTCAGTGAATGGATGATTCGGTCTGGCAGACAAGACAAATATAGACTTATGTATTCACTATATAGGCTCATGGTGTTTTCAAATGTGACCAAGCTAGGTCCAATATATAGGTGTGCAATTACAGACTGCAGCCTTCCTGTTCAGTTCTGGTTCAGAAAGACTGCTGACCTGATATTATTTGTCTGGTGTGCAGCTGAGGCCTAATGGTTAGTGAATACACGCCGTAATCAGGAGGTCATGGGGTGAGGAAGGTACCGTCCACAACACTGCTCCCTGGGTGCTGGAGGTTGCTACCCACTACTGCATGGTGTGTGGTTCACGGTGTGCTGTGCTGTGTTTCACTATGACAAATACTACACTTTCACTTCACTTACACTTCACTTCTCAGCACAGCACCAATACTGCCATGGCAGTTGCATGTGCGCGACACTAGTCTGAGTGGGTAAACATGATACAGAACCAATGATATTACTGATATTTCTGCCATAGTGTTGGTGTTCAGTGTTCAAACGGGATTAACTTTGCTGAAGAATGAAGCTTAGAAAAGTTTAAGAATCGAGGTTTAAGATTGCACTTGAGACTTGCATGGAGGCCTGCCTGTCGCAGTAAAGTATTGGACCCCATTTTCTTGAACTGGATACAGACAGTATGCCAAGGATAACGCAGTTGAAGAGACATAAAAGAGTTTCCCAAAAAAGTGCCATTTTAACATCAGCGGCAGCATTTTGTCCAAATTTGTCCCCCTGTGAAGTATCTGTAGAGTCTTCAAAAGTGGGGCTGGTAAGTAATTAATCTTCATAATCTGCATGTTTTATTACACACAAAGGGACACTAGTTTGTCAAGTTTAGGAAGGTCTGTGTCCCCCAGTGTCCCCTTAACCTGCATTGCCTTCTTTATTAAGAAATGGAGAAGTCATGCCTCAATTACTGCAGTACTTAGATAGCTAACAAAATTAAAGACAGAGGTTTTGCTCGTGCTTGCTGCTTAGTGGCTGCTTGTAAGTACATGGAGGTAATTGTCTGTTTGACATCATGACTGCTCCCTCTAGATAATCTGCAATAATCCAATAGAGTGCTTTCGCTCCCATCTCTTTTTTTTTCACTCTTTTATAGTGTTTGTGTGTGTTAGAGCAACTGTGTCCTGAATGAACCACCTAGAGTTCTAATGTCCATGACCAGAGTGAGAAAAACAACCTGAAAAGCCACACGTTCTTTTTTTGGCCTTCGGGATTTGTTTTTCCAGCAAATTCCAGACACTGACCATTTCATAACCAAAACAAACAGTGATTGTATCTCAGAACTCGCTCTAGCGTTTAAACAGGCCAAGGCTTTATAATGAGCACCTTCAATCCCCAGGCAGTAGAGGGACAAAAAGAGAGGGTTGTTTTTTTTTACTGCGTGTTCACTTACTCTGGTTATATCACAGGAAACGAGCCATCGCAACCAAAATATTGAATTGGTTTATAGCATTAAGTTACTGACAAAAGAGATCTGCTGATTGAGCAGGTTAGGTTAGGTTCAGGTTAGGAACACATTACCATGACATGTATAAAATTATGAGCAGCCTTTGAATGAATCCACCATGCCTTGTAAGGTCTCAGAGCACATTTAACTCTTTAGGCCACTGATGAAAGGTTATAGATGATGAGTCCTACAAACGTAGGTAGGATACTTGCCTACGGACCAATGGATTAAGACTTTGCAGGTTCGAATCCCACCTCTACAACTACCACCACTGGGTTCCTGAACAAGATCTGTCCCTGTAATCAGGAATTGGAAGTCGCTCTGGATAAGAGTGTCTGCTAAAAGCCGCAAATGTAAATGTAATGTAATGTGTAATGTAGATGATTACTTAGGTAATCACATATGGTCAGTGTAGCATTGTATGTCTAATTAATATGTAGGTTTGTGCAAACTAGCAAAGAAAACATGCTCCTGTTCAACGTTTTCAGATATAGTTTAGAACTTTGAAAAGGAAAATGTACAGTACTGTGCAAAAGTTTTAGGCAGGTGTGGAAAAAATGCTGTAAACAAAGAACGCTTTCAGAAATAGAAATAATGATTGTTTATTTTTATCAGTTTACAAAATGCAAAGTGAGCGAACAAAAGAAAAATCTACATCAAATCAATATTTGGTGTTTCTACCTTTTGCCTTCAAAGCAGCATCAGTTCTTCTGGCCCCACAGAGCCCTGATCTCAACATCATCCAGTGTGTCTGGATCACATGAAGAGACAGAAGGATGTGAGGAAGCTACATCCACAGAAGATCTGGGGTCAGTTCTCCAAGATGTTTGGAACAACCTACCAGGCGAGTTCCTTCAAAAACTGTGTGCAAGTGTACCTAGAAGAATTGATGCTGTTTTGATGGCAAAGGGTGGTCACACCAAATATTAACTTGATTTAGATTTCTCTTTTGTTCATTCACTGCATTTTGTTGATTGATGAAAATAAGTGATGAACACTTCCATTTCTGAAAGCATTCTTTGTTTACAGCTTTTTTTCCACACCTGCCTAAAACCTTTGCACAGTACTGAATATATTTAATAAGGCACTGTTAGACACTAAGGCCTTGTGTACATCTGTTGTGGTTAATGCGCTGTGGTGTTTGGATCCGTCCTGGCTGTTTGTGAAATTCTCCATTTAAACCATAGCAGATTATTTGGATGCAGGGACTGGTGATGTGTTTTTTTTTGTTTTTTGTTTTTTTTTTCTGAGAAGATGGTCAACGTCGTTGGGCTGGTGCTGTGAAGTGGTGTAATTGGTTTGCAACAACAATAAGGTAGGTGTCTCTGTTCATTTCTTCATTCTCTGAATGTGAAATTTCCCAGCAGAACATTGCTCAGAGCATCACACTACCACTGTCTTTTCCCATAGTGCATCCCAGACCAACAGGTTGCCCTGAGGTACCCTTGAGCAAGGTACCATCCCAACACTGCTTCCAGGGTGCCAGATGGTAAAATGCAGAGATAGATTGCAGTTAATTGTGTTAATTGTGGTTCATTGTGTGCTGTGCCATGTTTCACAATGACAAGTTGTCACTTTCACTTTCACTTCATCCACTCCCAGGGAAGTGAAACACACCCAGGTGACCTCATGATCCAAAACATGATGTGATTCATCAGATCAGGCTTCCTTCTTCTATTGCTCAGTGGTCCAGTTCTGACGCTCGCATGCTTGTTGTGGGTGCTTTCAGCAGGAGACAGAGGTCGGTATGGTCAGTCATTATTCACTTCTCCTGCCAGAGGTTTTAATGTTGTGTTTAATGTCCTGACCCCAAATGTAAGAGTGAAGTGAATGATATTTCTCTGCATTTCACCCGTACACAACGTGTATCGTTGGACAGCCATACATCCAGTGCCAAGGGAGAAGTGTTGGGGACAGTACCTTGCTCAAGGGTACCTCAAAGTAACCTACTGGTCCTGGGCCCCAATCCATGACCTTCCAGTTATGAGTCGCTAAACACTAGGCCACCACTGCCAAGACATATTCAGAGCATGCGCCTTAATTTTGCACTGCGGCTAGAAAGCAGATGTGGAAGTTTGCAAAAGTGACCATAAAACTTAACATTAGCGAGTGAATACATTGTGTAAGATCAGCTGGACATCTAACACTGGAGAGCTTGTCAAGATCTCATTAGTGAGGGTTAGTGTTTGTGGGCTTCTCTATCCATCAACTCTCTGAGAAATTCTCAAAAACAGCACAGGCTGATTTGTGAGAGCATCACATGCCTGTCGCTGGAATTTCTACCAGCCCCTGTGTATTTCATGCCAGATTACACTGGTGTATTGCTCCGTTATGCCTTCACCCATGACTCCTTCATCACCCATGCTGCCCTCCTCTTCTCGCCTGTTTTTCTCCTGCCTTCTGAATGTAAACAGTACATCGGGTTATCGTGGTGAGGTGTTGAGGAGATTCCTCACATTTTTTCCCAGCCCAGAAGAAAAAAGCAACGGTGCTGTGGTCATGAGGCGAGACACGCCGAGGACAAAAGATAGAAAGAAAAAGAGAGAGAGGGAGAGTCAGAGTGAGAAAGGGAAAATAAATCTGACCTTCAAGAGGTTGCAGCCTTTCATCTGTTCCAACAGACAGCTATCAGCAGCTTTTCTCTGGAGAATCATCTACTCGCTCTTCTCTGCTTTATGTACCTTTTATTCCACTTTTCCGTTGACTGAGCTTTATTAGTATGGTTTATATTTTCCTGCAGTTGCCAAAGCATTACTGAAAAAAAAACACTATTTAGGGAACTGTCCTGCTTCACTGGAAGAAGTACAAGAAGTAAGTGAGCATGTTCTGGGTTAAAGGCTAATTCCACTGATTTCTTTTTAAATTTCTATATGGCTATATATGCTGGACCATTCCACATCAGCGAATCCATTGAGTTAAGCTGAATATATTGTAGAAGGAAATTTGCACAAACATGAAAATTGTTGCTTAATGCATACATCCATCCATCCATCCATCCATCATCTGCCGCTTGTCCCAAATGGGGTCGCGGGGGAGTGCCGGTGTCCAACCCAGCGCACACAGGGCGAGGACAGGGGACGCACCCTGGACAGGTCGCCAGCCCATCGCAGGGAGGAGCGGGACGGGGACGGCACCTTGCTCAAGGGTACCTCAGGGCAACCCACTGGGAAGGGGTTTGAACCCCCGATCCGCCGATCATAGGGCCAACGCCCTAACCACTAGGCCACCGCTGCATACAGTCTTTTAATTTATTTTTCATTTAATGGCCGAAAAATCCGCAATAACTAGTGATAAGTAAGTAAAAATAAATGAATTAATGGGTCATATATTCTAGAGTAGGAATAAATCTTTAAAAACAAAGAACTACTTGGACAGACTTTAAACAGGCCAATAATTCTTATCCACCTTTTGTTTAATTTTGGTTTAATTTTATTTTTGATGGCGTGCATAGAGCTCTATACGTCCTTTAGCATAATCCATTTGTTTTGTTATATAATGTTATTGTTTGATCTGTGAATGATCATTCCTACAGCGTCTCTTTCTTCACTCTGTCCTCTTAGCAATGCCATGTCCCATCGTAACAAACATGTCTTTCTGAAAGCATGAGCTGAATGTTTGTGCTGGGATTTGAGGGCACAAGAGAAGTGAGCCAGGGTGTGTGTGAGTGTGACCACTGGCACTCGTGGAATGGCTGTTATTGCATAGCGGTTTGTGTGTTTGTGGGGAGTTGTGACCAGAACAGGGAATCCCTTTGGACTCTGAGGTTAACACTCCCAGCAGTCCACTCAAAGTCCAGCAGTCTGTCTGAACCAAACCCTGCTGTCCAGCTCGGTCTGAGGGTATAGATTTCAAGAGACAAGAATTTCAGTATTTATTTATGTGTGTGTGTGTGTGTGTGTGTGTGTGTGTGTGTGTGTGTGTGTGTATGTGTATGGTGACCTGTCTAGGGTTCATCTGTTCCTTTAGTCCCTATAGGCTACAGCCCACCCTTGTAAGCATAAAAAGCTCATATAACAATTAATAAAATTCAATATCAAATCCTTACTTTTACCATTTTTTTTCATGTCCATGTTAAGATTTTGAAAAGTGAAAGTGACTACCCTTGTCATTGTGAAATGCAGCACAGCACAACACAATGAAATTCAAACTCTGCGTTTCACCCATACACATACGTGCAGCAGGGGGCAGCTATTGACTGCACAGGGAGCAGTGACGGTGAAGGTACCTTGCTCAAGGGTACCTCTACTGGTGAGGGAATCGAACCCACAATCTTCCAATCCGGGGCGACTCCCTCACCACTAGGCCACCGCTGCCCCAGAGAAAAAACTAATGACAAAAATGTTACGACAGATCTGGATTCATGCCATCAACTGTTAAACAAACACAGGATTAATTCTTTTTTTGCACAGTAGTCCGCTTAAACTAAGATAGAAACCATAATTATTTATTGTCTTGATGCAAAATTCTTAAGATAATTTGTTACTGTAATTATTGCAATCATTGTAATGATTATACTGCTGTTATCATTACACTATTGTTACACTGTAATTGTTACACTTCTGTCATTTTCGCTTGTTTTTCAACAAGAAACAGAAAACCTTCGATAACATTGGAGCTGCTTTCTATTTGATCAAATTCTGAAGAGTCTGAAGAGTCAGATCTGCAGCAAATGTCGTACCTGTCGTCACCCAACACTTGGTGGACAAACTGGAGTTTACATTGAACAGAAGAGATGCAAACAAGATAGGCTGTGAAATGTTTATCAGACAGCCTGAAAGAAACCACACTCTGGCAAATCTGCGAAAAGCTGAAAAGGCTGAATGTGACGGTTTGATGGCTCTGTCTATAACACGACAATAATCCAATAGACACAAGTGCTGGTGGAAGTCTTGCCCAACATAAAGCACATACAGTGCTGTGCAAAAGTTTTAGGCAGGTGTGGAAAAAATGCTGTAAACAAAGAATGCTTTCCGAAATGGAAGTGTTAATCATTTATTTTCATCGATCAACAAAATGCAGTGAATGAATGAAAGAGGATCTAAATCAAATCAATATATGGTGTGACCACCCTTTGCCGTCAAAACAGCATCAATTCTTCTAGGTACACTTGCACACAGTTTTTGAAGGAACTCGGCTGGTAGGTTGTTCCAAACATCTTGGAGAACTGACCCCAGATCTTCTGTGGATGTAGCTTCCTCACATCCTTCTGTCTCTTCATGTGATCCAGACACACTGGATGATGTTGAGATCAGGGCTCTGTGGGGCCAGAAGAACTGATGCTGCTTTGAAGGCAAAAGGTAGTAACACTAAATTATTATTATTATTAAATCTTCTTCTTTTTCTTTCGGCTGCTCCCGTTTAGGGGTCACAACAGCGGGTCAACTGTCTCCATTTCTTCCGGTCCTCTGCATCTTCCTGCTTCAAACCGACCACCTGCATGTCCTCCCTCACCACGTCCATAAACCTCCTCCTTGGTCTTCCTCTTCTCCTCTTTCCTGGCAGCTCCATCTTCAACATCCTCCTTCCAATATAATCCTCGTCTCTCCTCTGCACATGTCCAAACCAACGCAACCTTGCTTCTCTAACTTTGTCTCCAAGACGTCTAACCTGATCTGTTCCTCTAATATAGTCATTTCTAATCCTGTCCAACCTCGTCACACCCAACGAACATCTCAGCATCTTTAACTCTGACACCTCCAGCTCCGCCTCCTGTCTGTCCGTCAGTGCCACCGTCTCCAACCCGTACAACATAGCTGGTCTCACTACTGTCCTGTAAACCTTCCCTTTTATTCTAGCTGGTACGAGTCTGTCACAGATCACTCCAGCCACTCTTCTCCACCCATTCCAACCTGCCTGCACTCTCTTCTTCACCTCTCTTCCACACTCGCCGTTACACTGAACTGTTGATCCCAAGAATTTAAACTCCTCAACCTTTGTTACCTCCACTCCCTGCATCCTAACCACTTCACTTTCCTCCCTTTCATTCACACTCATGTATTCTGTCTTTGCCCTACTCACTTTCATTCCTCTCCTGTCCAGAGCATATCTCCATCTCTCCAGGTTCTCCTCAAGCTGCTCCCTACTCTCACTACAGATCACAATATCATCAGCAATCATCATCGTCCACGGAGACTCCTGTCCAACCTCGTCCATCAACCTATCCATTACTATTGCAAACAAGAATGGGCTCAGTGCTGATCCTTGATGTAATCCAACCTCTACCTTAAATGCATCAATCACTCCCACTGCAGATCTTGCCACTGTTACACTGCCATTATCCATATCCTGAACTACTCTCACTTCTCTGTAACACCAGACTTCCTCATACAAAACCACAACTCCTCTCTAGGCACCCTGTCATATGCTTTCTCCAAATCCACAAAGGCACAATGCAGCTCCTTCTGACCTTCTCTGTACTTCTCCATCAACACCCTCAGAGCAAACATTGCATCTGTAGTGCTCTTTCTCAGCATAAAACCATACTTCTGTTCACTAAACATCTCCATGCTTCCACTGGTATGTCATCCGGTCCAACAGCCTTTCCATTCTTCATCCTCTTCATTGCTGCCCTTGTTTCCATCTTGTTTATTTGCTGCACTTCCTGGCTCATTCTTCTCCCATCATCCAGTCTTCTCTCTCTCTCTCATTTTCTTCATTCATCAGCCCCTTAAGTATTCCTTCCATCTGCTCAACATGCTCTGTTCACCTGTGAGCACATTTCCATTTCTATCTTTAATCGCCCTGACCTGCTGCACATCTTTCCCAGATCTGTCTCTCTGTCTCGCCAATCGGTAAAGGTCCTTTTCTCACTCTTTACTGTCCAACCTCTCATGCAATTCACCAAACACCTTATCTTTGGCCTTCACCACTGCTTTCTTCGCCCTGCGGTTCATCTCCTTGTACACCTGTCTACTTCCTTCATCTCTCTGACTGTCCCATGTCCTCTTTGCCTCCCGCTTCTTTTGAATACACTCCTGGACTTCTTGGTTCCACCACCAGGTTTCCTTATCCTCTTTCTTCCTTCCAGATGTCACACCAAGTACATTTATTGACACCATGACTACCCATCACCTCCTCATCACCTCTGTTCCCTTCATCAACATGACCATTAAAATCTGCACCGATCGTCACTCTCTCTCCCCTGGGTACACTCTCTATCACTTCATCTAACTCACTCCAGATTTTTTCCATCTCTTCCATCTTACAGCCAACTTGTGGAGCGTAAGCACTAACAACATTCATTATCACACCTTCAGCTTCCAGCTTCAAACTCATCACCCTACCTGACACCCTCTTCACTTCTAAAACACTCTCCACATACACTTCCTTCAGGATAACACCTCCCCCATTCCTCCTTCCATCCACACCATGGTAGAACAGTTTAAACCCTCCTCCAATACACCTGGCCTTACTACCCTTCCATCTAGTCTCTCACACACAGAATATCAACCTTCCTTCTCTCCATCACATCAGCTAATTCTCTACCTTTACCGGTCATGCTGCCAACATTCAAAGTCCCTACCCTCACTTCCACTCTCCTCCCCTTCTTCCTCTCCTTCTCCATCTGGACATGCCTTCCTCCTCTTCTTCTTCTTCTTCTTCTTCTCCTTTGGCCAACAGTAATCCATCTTTCCTGACTTAGCCCTCCCCATTTACCTGGGCTTGGGACCAGCACAAAGAAATACACTGGCTTGTGCATCCCTAGTGGCTGGGTTTAAAGGTAGTAACACCAAATATTGATTTGAATTAGATTTTTCTTTTGTTCGCTCACCTTGCATTTTGTAAATTGCTAAAAAATAAACAAGCATTATTCATATTTTTGAAAGCATTCTTTGTTTACAGCATTTTTTCCACACCTGCTTCAAACTTTGGCACAGTACTGTACATAATTTGGAGCCTTTTTTCTTTTGAAAAAGTGAAAGTGATTATTCTTGTCATTGTAACGAACACACAGCACAGCACACAGTGAACCACAACAAAATTGGACTTCTGCATTTAACCCATGCATACCATGAAAGCACCCGGGGAGCAGTGACGGGGATGGTACCTTGCTCAAGAGTACTTCCCGGCAACCTACTGGTAAGGGGTTTGAACCACTAGGCCACCACTACATCTTTTGTAGGGATGTTGTAAAAATAATCAAATATCAAAATAATCAAAGTGCTTTGTATTTCCTCTCAACCCTATTGCTCATGTAATTAACGCACATTATCCCAGTGTGTAACCCGGAAGCCTTATGAGCAATTTTGCGTTTTAGATTACTACAAAGAGGACCATGCTCAGTAATGACAGTGTGGAGTAGACTGTGCTGTGTTAGTATCAGGCTAATGGTAAAACCTGTGAGACAGTCAAGTGAATTATTTTTTAAATTTTGCTGTTTTACAGTGAATCATTCATTAACACTTCCATTAAAGGCCTAACGCTGAATACTGAGCTACACACGGCGGTCCCTGTTTTGACGCATTATTACAGGATTCGGTTGCGAGATGGTGTGTGAAAGCCAGCTATTCAATAACACCTTCAGCTAATCAGATTTCATGACTGGAATTCTCTAATTTCTTCACATTGGCAGTAACTGCGTCTCCTGTGAGCACCTAAAAATGAAAAAGAACAGAAGAGAAAAAAAGAAACAGAAGATACAGAAATGCCTTTATTCATTTTTTTCCCGATCTCTCCCCCGTTTCTTTGAAGTGAGAACTCCTTCATATAGGCGAGCTTGTTTATTGCTGGTTGTAATTTCACACACCGGATTGCCTCATGCAACAGGGAATTATGTTCACGCTGATCCAGTTAGAGCGTTCATAAAGGTATGGCACGCTGGTTCACACAGAGTTCACTGCTATTACACCGTCACTGAGATTATTGTTTATTTTCAAAGTGCTGAGATTCCTGAGACACACGTTTACCAGGAGTTTCTTCTTCGGCCTGCTGGGTTACTGAGCGCCTGCCCTCTTCGGCCCTTCTCCTGTGTGCTTACGGGCAGGCTTCAACCAAACCGCTTTTCAACTTTTTTTCAGCTGCTGCAGAAGCTGCAACTCTAAAAGTTTTGTTTTTCATCTTTGTGTACTCATGTCTCTGATATGTATATATATACATACAGTACTGTGCAAAAGTTTTAGGCAGGTGTGGAAAAAATGCAAACAAAGAATGCTTTCAGAAATATAAATAATGATTGTTTTTTTTTTTATCAATTTACAAAATGCAAAGTGAGCAGACTAAAGAAAAATCTACATCAAATCAATATTTGGTGTTACTACCTTTTGCCTTCAATCCAGCATCAGTTCTTCTAGGTGCACTTGCACAAAGTCAGGGATTCTGAAGGATTATAGTCGGTGTCTGATCAACCAGTTTTACCAAGCAGGTACTGATGATCATCAATGTCACATGGAGGTTGAAACACAGTCATGTTTGGAACAACCAACCAGCCGAGTTCCTTCAAAAACTGTGTACAAGTGTACCTAGAAGGATTGATGCTGTTTTGAAGGCAAAGGGTGGTCACACCAAATATTGATTTGATTTAGATTCTCTTTTGTTCACACAGCTTTGCTGTGACCCCATATAGTCAACAAGACCTCACACCATGTAACTGTCCTCACTGGCACCTTATAAAAAGGAAGTTATAAACAAAATGAAATGACATCAGTGATCAAAACCAGGCACTTATTAGATAAATGTTGGTAGAAAGGGAGTGGGACTATAGACACACTGGGGATTTATTCTGTTCCAGGGATGGACACTGAACTAGTTCAAAACTTTTATATATCCAACCAGTGTTCTGTAGAATATAAGTCAGTTGTGTGCCACAACATGGCTATTCTAGATCATACAAAGACATCTTAAAGATAAACCATGCTTTGCAACATACACATTAACATGCTATCTTCTAAAGCATTTCATTTCTTGATGGGGTGGACCTATGGACCTATGGACCTATGGCTCAAGAGGTCCCAGGTTCAAATCCCACCTCCAGCCCTACCACCACTGGGTCCCTGAGCAAGACCCTTAACCCTGAGTTGCTCCAGGGGGACTGTCCCTGTAATTAGGACGTGGAAGTCGCTCTGGATAAGAGCATCTGCTAAATGCCGTAAATGTAAATGTAAATTTCTAGAGTCATTCCAGAGCTGCTGTTGTTATTTCTAACAGAAACCCCCTGACTGGGCTGGCCCTCGTATTCACAGTCAGTGACTTCCTATATCATCCAGAATGCGGAGATTAAAGGTCTGCCTCGATAACTTGGTTCCACAAAATGTAATTCCACTATCACCTTCTAATTTTGTGAGGTGTAAACCTGATGCATTGAACTTTTATTCTGAAGGACGAATGGGTGAATGTGCTTAGCTCTGCCTAAATACAACAGAGGGGGAAAAAGCCTGATGTTTTTCTGTTGGGCAATTTAAGAATTTAATCCTTTTATGTTGTAACAAGGATTAAGATAAGGAGTGGGTTTTATTAGAGTCCATGGTGAAACCAGTAAAATGAAAACAGACTAATTGAAGAAGACTAACAAAATAAAACCTATCCTGGAAAACAAAGGACAACAAGAAAGGGCAACAATATCCTGCAGAAACAGGGAATATCCAGAACATGTCAGAGTGCAGAGAACATGAATAGGCAATAAAGGGAAGGGACAAGGCTGAACGTTGGAGCACATACAGTTTACGAGACATGAGTATGGATCAGCTGAGCAAGATAATCGGAGGGGTAACAAACTGAGACCAGGTGAGGTGCATAACATAAGAACGGAGACTTCAAACAACTAGGGAACCCAAACAGAATCTGGAGCACATTATCAGACAAGAAGAAAAACAGATTAAAACAAGAGCAATGCAGGATGGGATGCTGTGAAATAATTTACTGGAATACTTGCCTTGCTACATCCACCTGAGCCACTTATCCTAATGGAGGGGTGTGGGGTGGGGGGGTGTTGCACTCGTCTAAGCGTTAACAGTGAAAAAAAAGAAGAGACACATCCTGGATGGGTCACTAATCTATGTCAAGAAGATGCTGGACTATGAGATGTACCCTAAAGTACCTGGAGAAAACCCGCAGCAGCTTTATGACCGGGACAGAGATATGTCTTTTTATTTTATTCTTATTTTCATCTCATTACCTTAAACAGTCGAGAGTGATTCAGCGACACATTTCAAGATTGTTGAACCTTGAACCTTGAATCTTGAATCTCAGAGTGGTCAGGTACATGTCCCTGTTATCAGAAGGTTGTTGGTTGAAGTACCAGTAGGTTATCCGGTGGTACCGTTGAGCTAGGTACTGTCTCCAACACTGCTCCTCGGGCTGTCTTTTGCGCCACTTTGCTGTGATTGGTGAAATGCAGAGAAAGCATTTGGTTGCGGTTCAGTGTGTGCTGTGCTGTGTGTTCACGATCACAGCTACTAGTCACTTTCGCTTTCACTTTACAGAGACAAATAAGATCATTTAAACAGGACAGAGGCAGAACATGAGTTTAAAAAGTTTAGTCTGCCATAAAACAATGACGGTGCACCTGAAGAAGCTCCTGAATTAATCCAGCGGATAAGGCTGAGATGGAATGGTTTTAGCACTTGCAAGGTGCAAATGAAATCTGCCAATTAGGGTCCCACACACACACAGACACACACACACACACACACACACTTAAACAGACACATGTTGGTTTGTTAGTGATGGTGTGAATGAGTGACGTTTTTCTCCTGCAGTGCTAAATATTCGAGCAGAGGCTTCCTAATGAAGCACGACTACATTATCACTCGGCTGCAGCTCGACTTTAATTGTTACGGAGGTGCTATCAGATCTGCGAGACGCACAGACACTGTGCTACAACGCTCACATATACGTGTGTGTTTGTCAGTGTGTGTGGGTGTGTGTGCATGCATTTGATGCTCGTAGTACTCATCTCATCAAAACAGTCTTCATTCTGTTTTTGTTTTCCACTTTTTTTCAGCTCCCAACAACTGCAGCAAAACAACTGCAGGCTCCTCTCTAGTTATTTGGCTCTGCTGACTGACATATTTGAGTGAGAGACAGAAACCAGTGTTCTGGCAAGAGGCTCTGCTGTCACACCCTTCGCAGACTTCTCCCGGGCCTAAATAAACAGCTGGACAGTTGAAGTGAGCATGTGTCCGTCATGCTGGTAAAATGGATCCTCTGTTCTGTCCACACCCTTAAGTATGTAGGACATACTATCTTTCCCAGAAATGTACTTGGACGGTGAAGGAACTGGACAGTGGTAATATTTTTGTTGTTGCATCTGCACTCCAGTGTATTAGAGTTGAAGTAAATCCGAGACTGTCAGGTCAAATCGCAGAACGCTGCCTTTGTTCAGCGCTAGGCCTTTGGGTGAACCCTAAAAGAATCCTGGCACTTTGTCATCATTGTCTTTCCTTTCATAATTAATTGGACAGTTGCGGTCCAATTGTAGTTTATCCCATTAAGGAGGCTAATGACCTCATGTTTAAGCTAATATTACACACTTTAATCTCATTGTCATCACTTGATTTCACATCCTGAGTGCAGGAGTACAGAGCTGCATGGTCACTCGTGGGTTTAGGCTGGTGTTTCTAGGCTGTGCATGCCTTCTCACTATGCAAGTCCATTATTCGTCCATCTTACTATCCATACCTAGTTACTAGTCAACCAGGTTGCAGGGCCTGTTCAGATAATTTGGAAAAGTTTGCACATGCAGCATTTTGGGGTCTCGATCACACAAGCCATTCAAACTTAAATCATGCTTTGTGTTTTTGTTTCATCAGGCTGCGACTTGCAACTCTCACTGGATCGGTTCGCAGCCGAGTGCGAAGCAGCTGGGATGAGGATCAGCCCCTCCAAATCTGAGGCCATGGTCCTCAGTCAGAAAAGGGTGGAGTGCCCTCTCAGGGTTTGGAGTGAGACCCTGCCCCAAGTGGAGGAGTTTAAGTATCTCGGGATTTTGTTCACGAGTGAGGGTAGAATGGAGCGGGAGATCGACAGGCGGATCAGGGCAGCGTCCGCAGTGATGCGGGCTCTGCGTCGGTCCGTCATGGTGAAGAAGGAGCTGAGCCAAAAGGCAAAGCTCTCAATTTACCGGTCGATCTACATCCCCACCCTCAGAACGAGATCGCGAATACAAGCGGCCGAAATGAGCTTCCTCCGCAGGGTGTCTGGGCTCTCCCTTAGAGATAGGGTGAGAAGCTCAGTCATTCGGGAGGGGCTCAGAGTAGAGCCGCTGCTCCTCCGCATCGAGAGGAGCCTGATGAGGTGGCTCGGGCATCTGATTAGGATGCCCCCTGGACGCCTCCCTGGTGAGGAGTTCCGGGTACGTCCCACCGGAAAGAGACCCCGGGGAAGACCCAGGACACGCTGGAGAGACTATGTCTCTTGGCTGGCCCGGGAAGTCTGGGCATCCCTGCTGGAGCTGCTGCCCCCGTGACCCGACCTCGGATAAGCGGAAGAATGCATGGATGGATGGATGGATGTTTTGTGTAGACAGAGGGACGTAGGGGTGCTTAAAGGGCTGCAATACCTCCAGATTTCAGGCTGGTTTAACAGTAACTGCTAAAATATGCTTTTAAAATAAAATAGCTTGAGGAGAACTCCAGAGCTGGAAGCGTCAGAGTAAAAGATGCTGAGATTTTGGTTGGATGTGATGAGGATGGACAGGATTAGAAATGAGAATATTAGAGGGACGGCTCAGGTTAGATGGTCTGGAGATAAAATTAGAGAAGCAAGGTTGCAAATGCAAACTGCGCTGTACATATACACTGTAAAACATCATAACAACCTGTTAAATATGTTAAATAAAACATAATACTTTACATTCGCCAATGAACTTCTCATCAAAATTACAAAGTTCATGAAGTGAATATTTATCATTGTGAAACACAGCAACAATGCAACCTCTACACTGAATCCATACATACAGGGGGCAGTTATCTCCAGCACCAGGGAAGCAGTGACGGGGACAGTACCTTGCTCAAGAGTACCTCAGGGCGGCCTACTGGTCTGGGAATGGAACCCATCACCTTCCAATTAATGGGCCCAGCCGTAAAGAACCTTTGCCTAATACAGGGAGTCTTTTTTCCTCTAAAAATGTCCTTCACAATCACATAATCGTTTCTAAAGCCACAATAGAAGGTTCTATGAAATTATTGTTCTATGGCATCATACAAAGAACATTTTCCAGCATTTTCATAGCTACACCTTCATGATCGAATGCTCTATAATTACTAGAAACCATTGATAGCACAGTTTGAGAATTCTGTATTGGGATGGCCTTCCCTCCACTGTCAAAATGTCAGTTCTGTGACTTATTCACTTACAAAAGCACAAGAATGCTGGTCTATGGACTTGGTGAAAACTTATACAGGAAGTCATTTTAAAAAATGCTGCATCATTCTACCCTCACTGTACGTCATCACGGCCTGCCAGAAAGGGTAAAAAACGCTTTCCGAGTGTAAAAATTTATAGGCTGTGTAATGAGAACGGAGCTGTTATTCTGCTCTTTTACTGAGGTTAATAATCCTCCTGCTGCTGCTGCTGCTGCTGCTGCGTGTGTGTGTGTGTGTGTGTGTGTGTGTGTGTGTGTGTGTGTGTGTAGTTATGGTGTAGAAAAAGGTCCTCTTGCAGACACACCCTGGTCTCCCTGCAGGAGCCACAGCACCTGTCTGACTTGAGCAGCTGCCATTGTTCAGCTCCCAGATGTAAGTGATATGCAAGATCACCCTCTTTATACCTCCGTCTGCCTGCCTGAGGACCTATCCCTCCATCTCACATGAGATGGCTATGTTATATGTGTGTGAGTGTCTGTATCCGTCATACTTGTAAGACAATTCTCTGGAAAACTACACTAAAAAAGGAACCTACAGTAACAGCACAGGAATGTATGGGATGCAACTCCTTCCTCCATGGTGTTGCCATTGGGCAGCAGTCATTTTTTGCCTGAGTACAATATAAAAGCACTTTTTTTTTGGAAAACAAAATGCTTTCCTTCTTTAGCCTGAGGCCAGGCTTCTGAATCCGTCTCCAGAGTGTGTGCATAATTCAAAATTGAACTGCAGAAAAATATGCTTAAGTGCAATCTGTGTGAGGTTACAACTTCTTCAAAAATAAAATTTCTTTTCTAACAAAAGATGGTAAATAGCAGTTGCCACACCGCGCATGTGATGGGATCTGATTGGCATACAGTGGTAATAAATGAATGTAGAGTGCTGTGCAAAAGTCTTTAGCCACCCACATTTCTTCATACGTTACAAAGAGCCAGACTTTCATTCTTTCAATTCTGAATGTATTGTGGAAAAGTTCATGAAGAAGCAGCTCTTCATGCTTCAGAAATGTAAAAGTTTTTGTGTCTCATTTTCACTGCAGTTCCGGGACCTACCAGATTTTTGTTTGTTTGTTTGTTAAGCTGCAAAGTGCAGATGATTCCAGATGTTCAGGCCGGTGATTAGTATACTGGTGATGCTGAATGCTGAGTGGGTGGAACCCCTTTATCTAGAACCTGGTATCTTTACACACACAGCAGTAAAACATTTGTTCCCATTTCTTTAACTGAATCTGCTCAGCTTGCTAAAGATACAGAAGTTTGACAGACATAACGCAGCATCAGTAAGATGTTTCCAGCAAAGTTTAAAGAAATGAAGGAAGGCTCAAGCTATTTCCACAGTACTATACCTCTAATGGACCCACTGGTCGCACTGGATTTACCTTTTTCTGTTTATTTGTCTGTTTTTAACATTCCAGGTAATCGGGATAATGTTTTTTATTCTATACTGGAAAATAATTATGCATGCTTGCTTATGTCTGAATGGCCAAAGCACTGCTATACCACAGCACTGCATTGGAGTCACAGAAAAAAACTCACACAGATAGTTATACAAGACTGTGTGTGTGTGTGTGTGTGTGTGTGTTTGAGTGTGTGTATCTGCAGACGACATATGTGTCAGTCATGCTCTTCAGGAGCCAAGTGCTTGAGGCCCGGTGCTTCAGGTTACACACACAGCTTTGATGAGAGCCCATCCTGTTGTTTCTGAAGGAGTGATACCAACCCTCACCCCCTCCCCCACTGCTTTCTCTCAGTAATAATACGAGAGGTAAATGGAGTGTGTAGCTGGACTGTAATGACTCTCATTATCAAGACTGAGCCAGTCCGCTTCAGCTGACCTCACTAAATGACTGCTATAAAAAGTCACCGCTGTAATAACAGCACGTCAGCCAACATGCGGCCATGTTTCATTCGCATCTCCGGCAAACTTCAGCCAACTAGCTTTTATACCCAACCCACCGGGTCACAAAAAAAAAAGAAAAAGAATATACATAGCAGTGTCTAAAACTCTTTAGGCATCCCTCATTTCTTTGTACGTGGCTAAGGAGTCATCTTGTTGGTGTAAAAATACTGTGTTATGTCTGTCAAACTGCCGTATCTTTAGCAAGATGAGCAGATTAGATTAAAGAAATGGGAACAAATGTTTTGCAGCTGCAAAGTGCGTAAAGATACCGTGTTCTGGATGAAGTATTCAATCAGTAAACTAATCACTGGCCTGAACATCTGGAATCATCTGCACCGTGTGGCTTAACAAACAAACAAAAAGCTCTGAAACTGGTCAGGTACAGGAGCTGCAGTGAAAATGAGAACCAAAAACTATTTCTTTCAGGTTGCATGGAGAACTGTTCCTCAACAATACATTTAAAAAAGAATGAAAGTCTGGCTCTTTGGAACGTCTGAAGAAATGTGGGTGGCCCAAGACTTTCACACAGTACTCTACATTCATTTATTACCACGGAATGCAAAGCAGATCCCGGCACATGCTTGAAGTGGCAACTGCTACAAAAAATGAACTTTGAAGCTATAAAACTATAAATCAGTTTAAGCAATACATTTCTGTAATATGCTTAATCATTATGCCAAAAATCTAATTGAAAGTGACTATTCTTGTCATGCACAACAAAGTGAGCTACAACAAAATTACACCTCTGCCCACCTCTCCTACACACGAACACGTGCAGCAGGGGGCAGCTATTGAAAGCGCCCAGGGAGCAGTGATGGGGATGGTACCTTGCTCAAGGGTATCTCAGTTTAACCTACTGGTCTGGGATTCAACCCCACAAACCTCTGATCCTGGGGCCAACTCTCCGACCACTGGGACGCCACTGCTGGAGTCACATATTCTCTCTTTGTATAAGCTGCGTAAACATTATGATGGTAAGGTAAGAAGAATCAGGTGATTTTTGGTGGACAATAGTTGATCATCTGATGGTCTTGCAGGCTGGATTGGGGTGCAGAATTGTTCATGGGTAAAATATGCCATCGTTTTGCAATGTTCGCAAAATATTTTAATTCAACCATACATCTTTTAATCTCATCTTCCCTCATTTTCTAAGCCTTTTTGTCCTAATTAGGGTTGTGGGCGGTGTTGGAGTCTATCCCAGCTCTCACCAGTCTCCAGTCACACAGACAAACCAAACACACAGACAAACACACTCACACACACACACACACACACTCATATCTAGGGGACAATTTAGCATCTCCACTCCAGCTGACCCGCATGTCTTGGGATGGCGCGAGGGAACCGAAGCACACTCACACACACAGACACGGGGAGAAAATGCTAAATCCACACAAAAATAACCCAGACCGTCCTGTGTAGGAATCAAAACCAGGACCTTCTGGCTGTGAGACAACAGCTCTACCCAGTGCACCATCGTGCCGTCCACTGATGGAAGACTGAGTGAGGATATAAACGTGGTAAACAAGTGGTTTAACTTTGTCCTGCTGGAAAAACTTACACAAACATTATCACCACAGCTGAAGCTGTGATGTAGTTTAAAGTGCTGCATTATCATAAAAATTAAAAACATCTTCCACTTCCAGTAAGGTCAATATCATTTTGCACCATTTCTATTGGTCCATTTGTTCATTTTGACACCGTGTAATTGGCAGCTGGTGTATTACGTTGTTATGTGACAGGGTGACCCAGCCTGGCTGATATTTTGATGCCTTTTTTTCCTCTCTCTCTGCAACAGATTGATTCTTAATGAAATCCTGTCAGGCAGATATGATTAGGGTAACTGGGAGTGGAGTAATTAAGTCTGCTTTTTGAGGCCTGAAGGCTCTTTTACCCCTAACTGTCCTGATTGATCTCAAATCTTGTCCTTGTCCTCGTCACTGGAATAAAAAACTTTCAATATCAGGCAGGGATTCAGGACTTTTATTTTATTGGTGTCTGTTGTGTTCCTCCTTAATCAGTTCAGAAATGAAAGTTACTTTAAGACTCTTGACAAGGCCAGATTTTTTTATTTAGGAAGGGAGGATGGTTATAGATGGAGGGTGTCAGTTGGCATTTTCCATCATATTTTACTAGAGACTTCAGCCAGTAAGTCTGAACCAAAAGAACCAAAGTGGAAAAAGATGAATTAACCACAAAAAAAAAAAGAAAAAAGAAAAAGGTACGTTCAGGTACGTTTTTTTAGTTCTTTAAGGTGCACACAGTGTAAATGTTCCCTCAAAGGTACAACGTGGTTCTTGATGTCCAGTTTTGTAGCTTAAATGTATTTTGTTTCCTTGGAGATGGGCCGACATTGTCTCTTTTCATAACTTAATGACTTAAATTAGAACTATAATGGAAATCCTGGAGACAGAATAGAGCGTGAGCCAGGCCACCTTAAAAAAATCAGCTGCCGTGGAATATGATGGAATTATGTTCACTAAACCTAAAAATTCATATCCCTGAGGGCATCACCACAGTGCTACCCCTTACCTTCTTTTCCAGTAGTGCAGAGACCTGCCTTTCTCTGTGTAAATGTTGCCATGGTGACAGCATCTCGGGATGATCCAAGGAGATCTAGTGGTCACTTTTATTTGTGTAAAACAGTAAGATGCAAGGGTGCAAGACAAATGACATTTTGTGTCATTTCTATTGACATGGGAAGACTTTTTCAGTACAGTTATTTTGAGGACACTTCTGGGTGCTGCGACTACCTGTAGCCTTGAAAATGTTCAAGAGGAGGTGTGTTAAGTCCCCACTAATCCCACAGCTATCTACATCCCCTTCATTCAATGCATGCAAGCCCATATTGAGTGTTAACTGCCATTTAGCATTCTCCTCAAAGGAAGTAAAATTGTCCACTACCATTGTGTTAGTGGCAGGTTGAATGATATGGTGGCTGGATTTCCTAACCTTTATCCTCCCAGCTTGGGAGAGGCACAGGATATGATTAAACAGGGGGATGGAATTGGGAAAATAAAAAAAGAGAAACAAAAGCATAGGGGACTTGTTAGAATTAGAAGAACAAATAAACAGCCTGATAAACCAGGATTTCTCAGTACAACCTGATTATTCTAAAGAGAGGAAATACAGGAACATCCCCTAGCTCTTCTCTAATTAGGCAGCACTTGAAATAAAGTTACCTAAGCTGAAGGAGGAACGATAGTGAATCACCCCCTAGGATCATTGTTAACAAACATTTGATGAGAGTAGTAGATCAAGAGAGGCAGAATGGAGATGCGGGGCTCCTCCTCAGTTGTGGTTAATAGCGTGAAACAGGGCAGCAGTGAGAGTTGGGTTTGGTTTTGGGCCTGCAGGTTAACAGATGCTGGAGTGTAACAGGTATCCAGCCCTAAACGCCAGGGACAGGTGATGTTAGCAGGATCATATTTTGGGTTTGGACAGTCGGTATGTGTGTGTGTGTGTATGTGTGTGTGTGTGTGTGTGTGTGTGTGTGTGAGGGGGCAGATGGTTTCTGGAGATGTGAATTAAAATACTCTAACGCAGCTACAGTCTAGCAGATGGGGCTTTGGTTGGTGAAAATATAGGAGCAAAAGGAGGCAAACAAATAAACAATGACAGGAGACAAACAACAGGGAGACAGACTGGCAAGAGTGTGTTCTGAAGTGTGTGTTTGTGTGCATGTGTGTGTGTTCTAATCCAACATTATGTTAATTTGCTTCATTGTAGCTTGGCATAATGAGGGTAAGAGCTGGTGATTGTAAGAGCAGAAGAATCTGGTTTATTGGAGACTATGTTGCAGTCTGCACAGAAACTAGCAGCGCTTTCGGTGAATTATATTTGTCCAATGGATGGAAATGGATAAAAAGCACATATGTTGTCTCTCAGTTCATTTTTTTGTGGAAGAATATAACAGGATGAATTGCCTTCAGGCCGAGACTTTTTCTCAGTGTAAGGTCCTCTATGTGGATTAGTCCCACTCCTTCCCCCATCACCTCCCACTCAAGATAAATTATCCATTTCACTGGCTTTTTCCAGTTTTCCAGTTTTCCACATGCACCTTCTCATAAGGAAGACATAGCAAAGTCCTACAGAATTACCAACAAGACTGGTGCAGGGGGGCTGTGAACTGTGACTGATTGGCATACATATTACATAAAAATCCGTTTTACCTTGAAAAAATTTTATTGCATATGGCCAAGACAAATTACTAAGCATAGAAAAAATGTAGGCTGCAGCCCAGGACCTTGCAAGAAAAGGGTGTCTTCCATCAAGAAATTGGATGAATTAACACAATTTACCCTGACATAGCTTATCGACCTAGTGTTGTTTGGTGTTCATATTTTTTTTCCTGTTGTTTAGCACTGGAGCTGAATATCAGATGGCTCCCTCAATATCAAGCACTGTGTAGATATTGAAATGCAGTCCCTGCACCCAAATCGTGCATATAATGTCAAACAAATAGCAGTTGGGATTCCACTCAGTCCCACACTGAGTAACATTGTGCATTTTGTGGTAGAAGCCAGGACTCATGACTTGCATAGAGCGCTATATAGGAAGCTTGGAGCCATCAGCAGATTCCTGCAGTTTAAAGCTCATCTGACCAAAACACAGACCATTTAAGCATGTAAGATAATACATAAGTGAGATATTCTTTCCTTTTTTATATTGCAGTTCCATAGTGTGACTTTCAGTAAGTACTTTAAGCCTATGATGTCAATTGAAGGCCTGTTAGATGGCTGAACGTCTAAGTTCTAGTTAAGAAAATAAGATGTCAGGCCCTTATTTAAAAAAAAATCCAGGTTCGGATGGTCCTTCCCAGCAGTCAGACTGTTCTCAGCACAGTGGTTTTGAAATACTATGCTGCTTAATGCTGGTCTGAAGATCCTGCTTGCAATTTGAGAAGTTTGAATTACGAGCACGTCAAGCTGAAGTGCTTTGTTGTCAGAGTGAAATAAAGAATGGTGGATGGTCACTTCAGCCTCAGTGAGGAGCAACATTCAAGCTACAGTGCAGCAGGAACTTTACAGGAATAAATATATACACTTGTACTGTCCCCATCACTGGTGCCTGAGCACTGGATATGGCTGCTCCCTGCTACATTGTCTGAAAGGGTGTAAGGGATAATTGCAGAAGTTGTCACTACTCACTTTCACTTCACTTTCACATTAATAACTGCAAGGCAAAGCAGACCAGCCCATTTGCTGGTTTCATCATCTATCTGGGGCAATGGTGGCCTAGTGATTAGGGACTAGGCCCCAGGATCAGAAGGTCGTGGGTTTGAATCCCAGGCCAGTAGGTTGCTCTGAGGTACCCTTGCGCAAGGCACTGTCCCCATCACTGCTCTCATAATTTAATAGTTAAAACGATTCACCGCTGGCGATGCGATTTAGTCTAAGACTACTACTGTCCACTACCCGTGTTAATCCATTCTCTCTTGCACTAATTAAATATAATTACTGCCAATTAAGCATTATCGTGTGCATTTGCAGACCTTAATGGTTTTTGGTGGACTATTAGTGGACATGTGGTCTACCTGTAAATCTACTGCAGACCCACAGTCTGAGACCACTTCATACGGTCTCTTTCATATCAACAATTTATCCTTAAATCTCACCCACAAATCATGTTTTATTTCTCTGCAGCTACACAAAGGTACATTTGCTTAATCCAGTGGACACAGTTGGGTAATGTGTGCAGCCATTTAAATCTGACACTGGACAAATGAAGCGTGCAGTGAAGGCGTGCCAGTAATTTAGCTTTAACTGCATGTCCATCCATTATCTGAACAGCTTATCCTAAGCTGGGTGCTGGAGATCATCTCAGCTGTAATAAAGGCAGAGAAACACCCTGGTCAGATCCAGTCCATCACAGGGAGGACACCCACCCAGTCCCACTAAGGGGGCAGTTGAACTCCAGTCCACCTGATTTGTATCTCTTTGGAATGTGGAGCAGCTGGAGCACCTGTCTCTCATTTTCAGTGCAGTCCCTGAGCACTTTCAGAGGATTTGTTTTGCGGTGGAGAAACAGGTGCAGATGATTCCAGATGTTCAGAACAGAGTGAGAACGGCAGAAGAAAAACAGATCAAATGTATGGAAAGGGGGCGTCGTTTTCACAGCACTTTTATAACCTGGCCTTGTTGATAAGAGCAGGTGTAGTTTGAGTTTGAGACTCTGAAACAGACTGTAGACTCTTTCTGTGAGTCTCCTTGTCCATCTGGGTGTGGGGCTGGTGACTGTCCACTGCTACGACAAGACTTTTCAATAAACTTGCATAAGAGCTGAGGAAGGTCTGATCTGAATGATCAGCCTTATGTTTTGATATTGTGCTAAAATTATTGTGTGTGTGTGTGTGTGTGTGTGTGTGTGTGTGTGTGTGTGTGTGTGTGTGACCATCTCTCTGTCTCATTCTTTATTTCTCTCTTTATACTCTCTCTATCTTTCTGTATCTTGGGCACTCTGCCTTTTTCTTAACTTTTATTCTCTTGCTCTGTCATGTATATGTATTTATATATATATCACTCTTTATTCATTCGTTTCATTCATTCTTTCTTTCTTTCTTTCTTTCTCTCTCTCTCTCCCTTGCTGTGTGTGTATTTTATCTGTTTGATGCGCTTTCAGTCTCTCAGCTTGATCCGTCTTTTACTCATTTGCTTTGTCTTTCTTTCCATTCTCTCTTCATCTCTTTTACGTCTTTTACATATTTTTATCCCTCGCTCTTTCTCTTTATCTCTCTCTGTCTCTTTATGTCTCTCTACAATTGTTTTCTTTCATACTCTTTCTAGTTTTGTTCCTTTCTTTCTTTCTTTCTTGCTGTGTGTGTGGGTCTGTTTCTTAACTTTCTCTTACTTTCAGTCACTCAACTTTTTTTTTATCTATCTTTTATTCATTTCCTTTCCTCTTTCTTTCAGTCTTTTCCATCTCTCTGTCTAGTTCTTTATTTCTTTCATTACACACACTGTGTCTCTCTTTCTCCTTCTTTCTTTCTTTCCTTCTTTCTTGCTGTGTGTGTGTGTGTGTGTGTGTGTGTGTAAGGAGATCATCCACTGAAAAGCATCAGCCACTTTAGCGCTGTTGTGCTGGGAGGGTTCAGTCAGTGGGGATTAGTCCACTGTGTGTTAATGGGCGAGTCTCTCTCTATTGTTCGGTTTGTAAAGGGTGGTTTGTGTCGGGTAAACACACACTCTCACACACTCACCCCTCACTGACCAGCTGCCCAGATTTGCTGCTGTCTGTTGTTTTCTCTCCCTCCCTCTCTCTCTATATCTCTCTCTCCATTGCTCACTCTTTCTTTCTGACTGTGTGTCTCTGTCTGTCCAGCGAAGGCCGCCAGCGCCCATATGGTCAGAAAGATTAGCCGCTGCTTTTCATCCAGTGCCTTGCGCCTTCTGATACAACACTCAACAAAAGCCGTGTGTGTGTCCCGGCCCTCACTGCTGTCCCGCATCTGTCTCACTCTTTCTGTCCCACACTCTGTCTCTTTCTCTTGATCTCTCCCTCTGTCTCTCGCTCTTACTGTCCCTGTCTCTCACTCTTTTAGTCCCTCGCTTTTTCCCAATCTTTTACTCCATCTTTTTATTTCTCCCTCTGTCTCTCGCTCTTTGTGATCCTCACTTTTTCCTTTATCTCTTTCCATCTCTTTCTCTTTATCTCTCTCTGTGTCGCTCTCTTTATCCCTCCCTTTGTCCTTCACTCTTTCTGTCCTTCACTTTATTCTTTATCTCTCTGTGTGTGTCTCTCTTTCCCTCTCAACCTTTTTCTTTTTTCTCTCACTATTTCTGTCTCCTTTGTCTCTCTGCCACTTGCTTCCTTCCTCTCTTTATCTCTCTCTGCCTTTCTCTTTCTTTCTCTTATGTTTTCCTTCATCTCTCCCTCTGTTGAGCTTTGTTTTTGTTTCTGTTTTTATTTCTCTCTTGCTTTCTCTCCGTCAGTTTTTTGCTGTTCCCTTATGTCTCTCTTTCCCTTATTTCTCTCTCTCTCTCTCTCTCTCTCTCTCTCTCTCTCTCTCTCTCTCTCTCTCTGACAGAGCTTTAATTCACTCACTTCATCTTTTAAGGCTGACAGCATCTAACCTTCATCAAAACCATATCTCTCTCTCTTTCCTCTCACTCTGTCTCTCTGGCTCATCTTCTCATCTTTTTCGCTCCATAGTTCTTTCTCATCCATATTTATCTCTCTTAACTCAGAAATCTCCAACTCTTTCTTTTTTTCCCTGTCCATCATTGCCATTTCAGTGCCATTAGAGGAATGTTAACTGTTCTTTCTCTTTCTTGCTCTCACTTTCTTTTTGTCCCTCTCTCTCTCTTTCTTTGCATTTTTAATGCATTTGTCTGGGGGATGATGGATGGTCGTCTCCTTTGTGGTCTTGCCTTGTCACTGTAAACTAATCACTCTCCATGTCTGTTGCAAACACACACACACACACACACACACACACACACACACACACAGGGACAGTTGGTATATTGGAAAAATAGTTGTTTTCCATCGGCTAGTGGTGTTTGCATCGTTTGCATCATGTTGTTGAGAGATTGTAATACTGAGGTTGTGTAGAGAGGTAGAGAGGACATTTAGGACACAAGCTCAAAATTCCAAGCATTATCTATTGGTCCTTCCATCACCAATTCTTCATCCACCCCTCTTTAACCACTTAGTTCCAAAGAGGGGTGCAGGGGTGGTCATCACAGGTTAGACTCACGGACAAACACACACTCACACATATCTAGCATCTCCAGTCCAGTGGGAGCACAGGCAGGAAGGACCCAGGCCTGGAAACCAGGAAAATTACCCAAATGTGAAAGTGAAAGTGACTATGTGCCATTGGGAATCACACCACACCACACAGTGAAACACAACGAAATGCATCCTCTGCTTTTCTGCTTTTTTATATTTATATGTTTACTGTCCCCTCACTGTTCTATAATCTAATTCGATGGACAGTGTATATGTATAGATTATACATATTAAGCAATTTAGGCAATTTCCCTTGGGATCAATCTGGTGTTTCCGATTCTGATTCAAATTTATCAACTTCTTTGTTTGCAACAAATATGTAAGTGTTTGTAGTAATAATGTGTCCAATAATGTGTCCAATATGTTATAATAATTGTCGGACATGGTGGTGCCGATGAAAAGACAGGTGGAGGTGTAAGTTAAAGGTGCTGACATTTGTATTGTGAGGATGGACAGAAGGAACTGAGGTTGGACAATTTGGAGGTAAAGTCAAAAAGGTTTGGCATTGGTTTGGACATGTGCAGAGGACAGATGAGGATTATATTGAGAGAAGATCTGCTAAAAAAGAGGAGAAGAGGAAGTCCAAAGAGGAGGTTTATGGATGTGGTGATGGAGAACATGCAGGTGGTCAGTGTGAAAAAGGAAGATGGAGATGGATGTTAGGGGCAGTGGTGGCCTAGTTGGTCAGGGAGTTGCCCCGGATTGAAAGATTGTGGGTTCGATTCCCTCACCAGAAGGTTGCCCCTAGGTACCCTTGAGTGAGGTACCATCCTCGTCACCCGCTTTCAATGGATGCCCCCTGCTGCATGTGTGTGTGTGTGTGTGTGTGTGTGTGTGTGTGTATGTGTGCATGGGTGAAATGCAATTTCGTTGTGTTGTGCTGTGCTGCATTTCACAATGACAAGAATAGTCACTTTCACTTCACTACTGGAGCATCCCCAAACAGGAGCAGCTGAGAGAAATAGAATCTTTGTTGATATATATACATATCAATAGAAAAATAAAGAACTGGGTCTTTTACTGAGATGTTGACTGTGCAGGTTAGACCTGTTTTCCATTGTTTTTCTACAAACTCAAGACATCTGGTCTTGAAAATGTACTTACACACACACAAATGCTGAGGATGTGCTGTAGAGAGAGGGGTAATGACATTGAAATATTTCAGATGTTTTACTCTAAAGAGATTAGAAGCTGAATGTTTGGCCGCATTTTTACCTACAGTTCGCCTTTTGTTTCTCTCTGCTCTGCACTGACCAGCATGGACAGCTGCACTGGGCCCATCTGTTCAGAACACACAGAGCCTTCACACACACACACACACATACACACACACACAGATGAAAACAGAGAGTATCAGTTTGTTACATTTTTAACACCACCGATCTCCAGAGATCTCATCATGTTCTAGTTGGGAGCAGAATGAGAGATTTCCTCCACAAATATAACAATATGACCAACACCTTCCTTTCACAACAAGCAGAGAAGCACGTTATACCTCAGTGCTGTTTCCACTCACTTGATTTTTCACTGCGCTTCATAAACAGCTGCAGCTCTGGCATGTGCGGAGAATTTTCCTCTGTCCTGGAGAGAGCCGGTCACCGCGGGAGAAAAGTAGGCTTGCCGGCTGTAGATCAAAGTTTACTGAATTAAGGTGCTATAATTTGGTTAATGCTGTTGCACATTACCGTTAAGTCATATTGAATGGAAGCTTTATTGGACGCCATTAAGCAGCTTGCCTCTTGTCCCGGGATGACTGTAACCTTGCGTAAACGTCCTCTGAAAAAAAAAAAAGGAGAACAGAATAAAAGAAAGCACACTATGACACAGTAAGTGCTACCTGCAGACTGTGGCTATAAATAGAGTGATGTGGAGAACACACACACATGCACACACACACACACACACAAGGAAGGGGTCATTATCATGGATGAGCGCATGGTGAACTCTCAGGAGGGATTAGTAAATATTAACACCTGTGTCTGCACACCATAAACAGACACACACAAACACACAAACACACATGCACACATGCACATATATATATATATAGAGAGAGAGAGAGAGAGAGATGAGATAGATAGATAGATAGATAGATAGATAGATAGATAGATAGATAGATAGATAGATAGATAGACAGATAGACAGACAGATTGTAACCAATTGTAATGTGCAGCGTAATAGAAAGAATTGAGTTTACTGCCAAATCTACAACATTCTGGGGAAAATTAAGTTTACCACTGAATATGCAGCGTCTTCAGAAACGCAGCTTTACCCCGAGATAGATTTTATTAGTTAAACCACGGAGATGCATCAGACTGTGTCCAGAAGGAAGTGCAATCGCAGGAAACAAGTGCAATTCAAACTTTATCTTGTAAGGAATTAAAGAATATTTTATGAATTGCTTGATCGATCTATGACTCTCTCAAACACTGCCACCAAGAAAACACAGCGACACAGTGAGAATCATTTACAGAACAGATCAAATAGTCTTCATATACACACCTCTGTGTGTACATGATCTCATTTGTGAACAGAAATGTGTGCCTTCATGTGTTTGAAATTTTATTCAGATTATTTCCGTGCCCTTGCTTACACTTTCAGTTCTGTGGGTTGCAAATCTGCTTGAAGATTTGCAAGCTTTTTTACCTGCAAAAACACTGCCATTTGAAAAAGTTTCAGTCTTTGAAAATGCAGCTTTTATGCTGAAAGAAATTGTTGAATAGAAAACCTTAAAATACCCACTACTGAGTCCCACAGTAACCTGAGAACAAGATGTTTTTGAGTTGTTTTATGCTTCTTTCAGCCTGAAGCTGGAAGCAGGTCTGTGCCCTGTGGAGGCCTACAGGAGGTGATCTGAACACCGGGTTTAACTCCAGAAGCACACTTTCTTTAAAAATATATCTCAAAAAATTGCAAGATAAAAAAGTGCAGAATGTAACACTTTTCAGCTCCAGGGAGGTTTGAAGCTCTGTTAGGTTTACAACTTGTTTCAGATCTGTCTATCTATCTGTCTATCTGTCTATCTATCTATCTATCTATCTATCTATCTATCTATCTATCTATCTATCTATCTATCTATCTATCTATCTATCTATCTATCTGTCTATCTATCTATCTATCTATCTGTCTATCTATCTATCTATCTATCTATCTATCTGTCTATCTATCTATCTATCTATCTATCTATCTATCTGCCTATTTGTCTGTCTGTCTGTCTATAGTATATCTATATATTGTATAACTATATATATATTATAATTTATGAGCTATAATCTTGTGTGTGTGTGTGTGTGTGTGTGTGTGTGTGTGTGTGTGTGTGTGTGTGTGTGTGTGTGTGTGTGTGCTCTTGAGGAATGGAAGCCACAGGTTATCCCTGTTTAATTGAAGGATTCTTTGTAGAGAGGTGGAGCGCATGAATGAGAACTATATGAGAGAGAGAGAGAGAGAGAGAGAGAGAGAGAGAGAGAGAAAGAGAGACTGCTGCACAGTCTGTTCAGGTTAGTTTACAGAAATAAGGCTGGGTAACCTTGGAAACCTGTCCACAGCTCTGAATCTGTGGAGAGCCAGTTGTGTGTGTGTGTGTGTGTGTGTGTGTGTGTGTGTGTGTGTGTGTGTGTGTGTGTGCATGTCTGTGTGCTCGTTAAAAAAAGTCCTGTCATTGTTTGGGACAGTACCGTTACTATTAGAGCATCTTTCTGTCCTTCTGTAGAAAAATGTGTCCTAGTTTGTAAAAACCTCCCAGCACACAGCAGGCCCAAACCATGTGCGCCAAATGTGTCAGAGTCCATATGGTGTGTGTGTGTGTGTGTGTGTGTGTGTGTGTGTGTGTGTGTTTGCTGAGCTAATTTGAATACGTCTTTTTGTGATTCTGTCCATCTGAAGCTCATAACAGACATAAATATATATCTGACATGTTTAAAATGAGGGTGGCGCGGTGGTGCAGTGGGTAACGCTGTCGCATCACAGCACAAAGGTCCCAGGATCAGTTCCCAGGCGGGATGGTCCGGGTCCTTTCTGTGGGTAGTGGACGTGCTCTCTCCTTGTCTGTGTTGGTTTCCTGAAGGAGCATCTGGTTTCCTCCCACCATCCAGAGATATGCACATCACATGGGTTGGAGATGCTCCATGTGTGTGAGTGTGTTTGTCTGTGCATCTGCCCCGCAGTGGTCTGGCAACCTGTCCAGGCTGCTTTCCTGCCTTGTGCCCTTAATCAAAACAAGTAGCTCAGAAAATAAGTGAGTGTTTACAGTGTCTCCTTCAGTAAAGAGCTGGTTTATAGATCAACTGAATGAAACCTGTTTAATTAGATTCCACCTCATATATATTATTGGTTTATCCTGCTGTAACTTCCTGGGAAATACTGAGAATGGAAGCGCACATATGGTTGCATCGGTCTACATATCAGACATACAATGTTATGCAATTAACCGACTGTTTAGCTGTCTGCCTTCAATATGTTTTCAATCACATGTTCATTTTGTTCTTGTCCAGCTGCACATGGAAACGAGTAAAACACGGAACATGATGGCTGTTAAACATGATGTATAAAACTGACCAGTTCTTCCTTTTATCCCGGAAAATCACCAAAAAATATAGGCTGTGTGTCTCTTCTCAGACAAAAGCTCAACGGAAGTTTGATCAACTCCTAAATCTGTGAGTTTAAAGCTAAACTGTGTTTTGCAGATGAATGTCAAGGCAACATTAAACCAACATTCATGTAAATTTCCAATGCTGCATACCGGAAAAACCCCAAACTTCAAAACTGTGCTTGTTTAACTTCAGATAAAAAAAAAAAATTCCTGAAATTAGGGTCTTAACCTTTTATTAAATATGTACAAATTGACACTGCACCAACTTTTTAACTGCACAGATTACAGCAGTGCAATTTGGCAACACATCAATGGATTTGATTCTACGAATGTAATTACATAATGTAACTAATGTAATTACACATACTTACCTAGCAGGCGAGGTACCGTGATCAAGAAAGTGGTTCAGCCAGAGAGAGACTCAGCTACTGCACTCCGGGTGTGCTGACCCCTGTGAATTCCCCAAATGTGGGAGCCTCTACTGCATAAGTTTTGCAGTGGCCTAGAGGTTAGGGACTAGGTCTAGTGTGGTCTAGTGTGGCCTAGGGTGAACCACCTTTCTGATCATGGTATCTCCCCTGCCAGGTAAGTACATGAACAAATGAAATGAACAAATGAATTGATGTGTAATTAAGCTGCGTGTGAGAATCTCGACTGCATAGGTTTTGGGACAGCGGTGACCTAGTGATTAAGGAGTCGGCCCCAGGATCAGAAGGTCATGGGTTTGAATCCCAGACCAGTAGGTTGCCCTGAGGTACCCTTGAGCAAGGAACAGTCCCACCACTGCTCTCTGGGCACTTTAAATATCTCCCCACTGCTGCACGGTGTGTATGGGTGAAATGCAGAGGCTGCATTTCGTTGTGTTCCGCTGTGCCGTGTTTCAAAACGACATAATAGTCACTTTCACTTTCAAGTGTATTTACTGTAAAGCAATGTAATTACTAAGATATGTTCTTAAACACAGTTACATGTAATTGCATAAACTGTACTACTGTAATCTGGCAGTATCGGTGAATACAATCCCAGTAAATAAGATAAATAAGTCAGCAGTAGTTAGTGTTGTGTAGTTTGTCACACAGAAACTTAATATGGGAGCAAATGTAGCAAAAGCAGTAACGCATGAATGAGTGTATATGATCTTGTATGTGATATTAATGGCTGTGGTTAATGATCATCAGCACCTAGTGTATAAATAGTGAAATGTATGGGCAGCGGTGGCCTAGTGGTTAGGGAGTTGCCCCTGCATCGAAAGATTGTGGGTTCGAGTAGTAGGTTGCCCTAAGGTACCCTTGAGCAAGGTACCGTCCCCATCACTGCTCCCCGGGCTTTTTCAATAGCTGCCCACTGCTGCATGGTGTTTGCATGGGTGAAATGCAGAGGTCCAATTTTGTTGTGGTTCGCTGTGTGCTGTGCTGTGACCTCGCAATGACAAGGGTTGTCACTTTCACTTTTTTCTTTTTTTTTTCTTTCTTTAAGCTAGCAGCTGTTTTTATTCCTCACAAATACTCAGTGCTCATTAAACTTGTGTGTTTTTGCCAACGCCGAAGGAAAAACCTGGAAGAGCTCCACTCATTTCAAAGCCTGGTGTGATTGACTCACAACATATGAGGTCTGATTTGTCCATTACAGCACAGCGGCACAGTGGCTCTCACTGTCTTCTCACCACAGAAAGGCTCTGTGTTTCATTCCCAGCTGGTTCTGTGTTTAATGTGCATGTTCTCCCCGTGGCCGTGTGGGTTTTCTCCTGGTGCCCAGGTTTTCCCACATAGTCCAAAGATGTCAGGTGGACTACGCTGCTAAGTTGTCCCTACGTTTGGCTGGGTGTCTGGCCTGTAATGGACTGGCAAGCTTTCCATTTCCTTGATTAGGATAAGAGCTCCTATAATAATGAATGAATGAGTGAATAAATGAATGAATCAATATGATCATGCATTTCCTTTTTCCTAAGCTGCTTTTTCTATTCATGATGGTCATCAAAATATGAATTAATGAATAGATTTATCTAATAAACAATGTATCTACTTAGAAATGATGCACTTGATGTCTTGCTGAAGGAGGACGAACATGTTCGTAAATGCAGTCACTTCATGAACTTCATGAAAATAGTAATTAAGAATGCAACACAAAAACTAGCAGTATTTAATGCGGAAACGTGTGCTTTTATCGGGTACCACTCACCACCAAAGTACCACCTTAACGACAATGCCAATTTCCATTAGTGCATCTGTGCCACTGCCAGCTTATATTAGCACCAATCATGGAGCTGAATGTCAAAATGCTCTAAACTCACTGTACAGTGCTCTACACAGGCTCCTGCACCTAAACAATGACTAGCATGTCTAACAAATGGCTATTTGGGATTTACATCCCATACTAAACAAATAGCAGAGAAAGAAGCCCGACTTTCAGAGGTATAGAGCGCAATATGCAGGGATTAGCCTGAGATGTAGATGGGATCGAATGTTACAGTATTATAATATGGACTTTAACTCAACCTTTATCATTAATTCTCCTAATCGAAGGAGCATTTATCCTTTTTGTGCATTCTTTAGTTGACATTTTTGGCATTTCGCAGATGCTTTTAACAAATCATTTGGAGTTCGGGGCTTTGCTCTGGAACCCAGTGGTTTTAAGTGCTGGTGTTAGGATTTGAACTGGCGACCTCTTGGATTATAGGCGAGTATTCTATTACTTGACTGCTACCACCCCAGTTTAAAGAAAGCTAGCTTCTTACTTATCTCTTCGTTCACTCAGTGGCCCATGCAAGCAACCTAACAAAGATTGCCCCACAACAAAATGCTTCCTCTGCATTTCACCCATACACACACGTGCAGCAGGAAGCAGCTATTTAAAATGCCCAAGGAGCAGTGATGGGGACGGTACCTTGCTCAAGGGTACCTCAGGGCAACCTGCTGGTCTGAGATCCAAACCCATACGCTTCCGATCCTGGGGCCTAGTCCCTAACCGTTAGGCCCATTTTAATGTCAACTTTACAGAATTTACAGTCTTTGTGTGGGTTGAAATTGGATTGGAAGTAAACGAGCTGCACTGTCCATCCAGGGTGTGTGTTGAGTAGTTGTTACCTGTGTGACCCTGGTTCCTCTCTTACAGTTGACAGATTATTCCCTCTTGACACAGGAAGCGCATCCCAGCCCAGCTGAGATCACCCACCTCCCCTTTTTCCCAGCCTCCTCTGCTGCCACATTCCTGACCCTGCGGGCGGCCTTCCCTTTCCACTCTCCACATCCGCTACTCAGCCCACTTCCCCTGACACAACACACACATGCCTGCCTGCATGGCTGCCTCTGCTTCTGTGTGTGCCTGTGTGTGGTTTCTCTGTCACCAAGAATGATGAATGACTAAAACCTTGATCAGTTGTTACTGAAATGGTCAGATAAGCTTTGACCCTGGATGAAAATAGTTCCCGCAGCGAATAACAGAAAAGCTGATATGGACAGCCTAATGAATGAACAGTCTGCATAATACTGGCATTTGTCCCCTGGACACAACTAAACAAGATTTAATCTTATATTTTGTTGGAGAGAGCAGTTGTGTAACTAAGACATTTACAGGGACTAATTAGGATTTTATCATTATTATTTCTTCAGATCTTTGTTCAGATCTTTCAGCTCCTGCTGCTTTTAGGTGGAGAAGACAAAAGCTCAGTGTCTGCGGCCTGATCATTGTATTAGAACATGAATGGAGCAAAGATCGGCTTCAGAGGTTTTCACTGGTGAAAAGGTTTTCACCATTCAGACACATGTGAAGGCTACTTCTGTATTAAAACATCTGGAACTTCTGGGGAACGCTTTCCACACTTTACAGCGAAACTCAATAATGAAATGCTTTCAAAACATTCAATAAACTCTGATTGGCCTAATTAACGATTTGTAGAAGGTGATGAAACTGAAGCAGCTATAAAACCAAACGGGCCCAGGGTGAAAAATGCTTCAGTGTTTGTATTCTTGTACTCTACTCTAAAGCACTGTTTTTAAAAAGACACATTGTCACGCTGTGGTGGGATTGGACTGGAAGTAAATGCAGAGTCGGGATTACAGAAAGGGGTTTTATTAAAGATGAAAGTGAAACATATTAACATTCATTAAAGACAGCACTCACAAAACCTTAGATACAGACTCCACAACCACAAACAGGACGAACAGTGAGTCGCATGGGGCAGAGAATGGTCTAGTGGTAGGAAACTTGCTTATAACCCAAGAGGTTGCAGGTTGCACCTCCAGCGTTACCACCACTGGGTTTCTGAGCAAAACCCTCAACCCCACGGTGCTCCAGGGGGCTGTCCCTGTATGTTGCTCTGGATAAGGCTGTCTGCTTAAAGCCCCAGTGAGTCAGGGCAGAGCCATCGGTCAGTGTTTATTCACATTTAATGTGATGGCTCTGCCCTGACCCACTGGGATCTATATACCTTTATATTAGTGAAGCATAACGAGGGCCCAGGTGTGCCCAGTCAGGGCAGAGTGCCACAAAACATGACACACATTTAGACTAGGGACTGTAACCAATCTCAAATACTGAGAGAATTTTCTTTATCCTTTGTCAAAATTTGGGCACAGTTTTGCATTTGTGCACAGACTAATACATTAACGGCATTTAACAGACGCTCTTATCAGGGATCCCCCTGGAGCAACTCAGGGTTAAGGGTCTTGCTCAGGAACCCAATGGTGGTAGTGCCGGAGGTGGGATTCAAACCTGTGGCCTCTTGATCCATAGACAAGTATCCCACCACTAAACCACCACCACCCCTAATACTTTCCACCAGCAGAGGCAAGGACAAGTCGGTATGTTGCAAGAAATAAGTAAGTCTTACTCATAGGTCATTAAACTCAAGAGTCAAGGCAGACAAGTCTCAAGATGAGTCTTTCTACAGTCGCTTTCTGAGTCAGTGCAAGACAAGTTTCAAGTCATATTCTGAATCAACCAGGTGTTTGCAAGGAATGCATGTGAATTATGTGAAATGCAGGACGTGCCACGATGCAGAGGGTGGGGATGGAGAGAGAGCCTGGACGAGACAGTGAAGTGTGTTTGATCTGGCTGAAGCTGCTGCAGATGAAAAGCCAGTGGTGATGGGTTCTGGCCTTAAAGTGGTAATGTTTTGTTTCCACGTATTGGTGACATCGATCATTTGCATGTACTTTATATAGTCTTTACATGATCACGACACTAACTCGCTGAGTATAAATGAAAAACTGCTGATTTTAAATTTAGAAACAACAGAAACCAAGCTGAATTAACTCTACAGTAAACTTACAGCAGATTCATGTTGAATTTTAAACGTCTTTTGTTTGATTTCTGCGGGTTTCCAGTAGTTTTTCAAGTCGCACATTCAAATCAAACAGCCATTGGTGTTCCAGTCTGAGTCGAGTAGCAAGCCTTGTGAGAAACAAATGTGTGGCTTGTCTAAATTAAAATCATATGACTTGAGTCCACACCTCTCCCACATCACATACCACCAGACAGAAGATATTTATTTCAAATATTCCCTTGTAACTGCTTTATGCATGAGAATTTAAGTACATGTTTGATGTTTTGCTGTTGTAAATCTGTGAATATCTGTAAGTTTTTCATCTCCATGTGCCATTCATTCATTGTTCGGTGGTTTTTGTCTCTTTTTTTCTGTCTCATAAGCAGCTCTGCATCAGCAGGCGTCAGCTTTTGAGCTGTTAAGTCCATATAGCCTCCCAGTCTCTGAGGTCACCTGAACAGGAGATTACTTTCTCTCCCAGATCCCAATCCCAAAGATTTGCATTTTTAGGGATCAAAAAAAATTTCGTTGAATACACTGACCCCCGTTTTTACCAACAAATCTTTCAATTTTAAGGCCTCTTAAACCTTGTGTTCTGATCTTGAGATATATTTATCACATTCCTTGTTTTTTTTCTTCTCATACCTTTACGCCAATGTTCCCACATACCCTCCCGTCTCTGTCTCTACAGTTGGACGAGTGGTGACCCCACCTTGTCTGAACGTGACAGGTTTTTGAATGAATGCATCAGATTCTGAAAAGCTATTTGGGGGGCAAACGTACTTCCTTTCAGGATGTGCATCATCTCCTGGTGGACTCACAGCTGGGATCAGGGGTCATTTAGTTCTTAGTCAGGAACAGAGGGTGTCAATCTGAATGCCTCACATTCCAGTTGGATCTTCATTCTGGTTCTGGAAAGTCAGAGGGTGACAATATAAAAGGATATTCAGTTAAACTGAGGTTTATGAGGAGTGTGTGTGTGTGTGTGTGTGTGTGTGTGTGCCGTAGGAGTAGTTTACGCATTCCTTCATCAGATGTCAAGGACCATAATACAGACAGAAGAGCTCCTTCCTAGACGTTCTTTAGAGGCTGCTGGAAAAGTTCCAGGTGGCAGGCCGGGGAATGTGGCCGAGTGAATGGCACTGAGGAGCGTCCAGCCACAGGCGTGAATGGACTTCTGTGCTGGTGATTCTTTTCATTGTTTTTATGGAACTGAAAAGGCAAAGACAGCACTGTACCCGTTTAAAAATCTCCCACCAGAAATCACCACTGACTGACGCCCATTTATCCGTGTGTGTGTGTGTGTGTGTGAGTGTGTGTCTGTGTGTCTGATTCTTATTTATTTGAGCTCTAGTTGTTAAAAGCTTGATTATTTGTGCGCACAGTGCAGAGGTGGCCTAATGGTTAGGGATCTGAAGTTAGTGGGTTCAAATCCCATACCAGTAGGTATGCTTGAGCAGGGTACCGTCCCTATCACTGCTCCCTGAGTGCTTGATGTAGCTGCTCCCTGCTGCATGGTATAAAAAGTAGAGGTTGCATTTCATTGTGGTTCACTGCATTGTGTTTCACAAAGACAAATAGTCACTTGCACTTTCAAGATTTGGCCTTTAATGGTTTTTGCGATGTGCCCCCATTGTGTCAGAAAGTGTCAGTGTTTTGTTTGGAAGGCTTCATTTTAACACCCGTGTTAGCAATGGGTGCCTGTCGGTTTGAAGCAGGAAGATGCCGAAGACAGGAAGGAATGGAAACGGATGATCCGCTGTGGCGACCCCTAAATGGGAACAGCCAAAAAGAGAAGAAGAAGTTAGCGATGGGAGCCTGAACGTGCTAATTAGAAGTGGAGTGGGGGTATTTTTAAAAAAGCTCTACCTAAAGGAATCGTCACAGCTTACATGTCATGCCTTTGGTCACATTCCTCTGGACGATATTGACGGTGCCTTATCAAATACTGTTGGAGAACAAAAGAAAAAGCTACGCAGGACGTCCTGTACATCAGTCATGTATCTGCCCATCTTGCTGTCTTCTTCATGCTGGAGGAAATGGCAATCAACAGTGCCACATTTCTTCAAAACAGATTCCTTTGAGCTGAGCTCACTGTCAGCAAGTAGATGTGCCAATCACTAATGACAAACTGTAAGGGGCCAGTGGAAGTAGAAGTGCAAATAATCACCAGTGTGAAAGCTCAAGACAGCAGGCTGGGTGGGAAACAAACACACTCTGTAATTGTGCACATGTTAGCTTGGGATTGTTTTGCGTGAGAGGCCACATGGGTCAAAAATGAAAAAAAAATCACAAGACAGCATGCAGTCATGTGAACTGCTGATTATCAACTTATTTTTTTATAAAGGATGGAAGAACCGATAGATAGATAGATAGATAGATAGATAGATAGATAGATAGATAGATAGATAGAAGAACCGATAGATAGATAGATAGATAGATAGATAGATAGATAGATAGATGCATGGATGGATGGATTGAAGAACCGATAGATAGATAGATAGATAGATAGATAGATAGATAGATAGATAGATGGATAGATAGATGGATAGATGGATGGATGGATGGATGGATGGATGGATGGATGGAAGAACCAATAGATAGATAGATAGATAGATAGATAGATAGATAGATAGATAGAGCTCACATCTATACACAGCAGTAGTAGAAGTGGTCTTTTTTCAGATGAGCCCTCTTTGGCAGGAGGAGTACCTGTGTAAGCTCGGGAGCTCTGCAGGACGTGCCACGATGCAGAGGGTGGGGATGGAGAGAGAGCCTGGACGAGACAGTGAAGTGTGTTTGATCTGGCTGAAGCTGCTGCAGATGAAAAGCCAGTGGTGATGGGTTCTGGCCTTAAAACTGAGCCCAGGGTCCTGCTGGGCTGGAATTCCCCCTTACTGTACTGTAGAGCTCCCACTGAGCTGAATACTCTGCAGAGAGGTGAACCAGGAGTCAAACACACTCACCCACATACTCACTGCAGAAAGTTTAAGGACAGGAGAGATGAGAGAAGAGCATGTAGGAAGCAGGACACAATGGGTTCATCTAGCCTCTTCACAATCTGGACATAAAAACCGAATGTCAGGGGTTTCAGCACTGGGCCCTTATTGACAAGTTCCCAATCCACCAGTTAGTCATTTTCATTGGCGTGTTCATATCAGTGACTCTTCTTCACCTTTGAATCTCTGTTTGCATGCAGTTTTGTGGCAGTCGAATAATAAAGTCATCAACGACTTTTTGTTAATTTTCTGGAAAGTGAAAGTGAAAGTGAATACTTGTCATTAGGAATACACTGCACAGCACCCAGTGAAGGCGCGACAAAATTATTTCTCTGCATTTCAAAAAGTGCAGCAGGGAATGGCCTTACATCCAATGCCTGGGGAGCAGTGTTGGAGACAGTATCTTCCTGAAGGGTATTGGTCTGTGGACCGAGCCCACAACCTTGCCATCATGAGGCTTAATCCCTAACCATCAGGCCACCAGTGCCTCAAAAATGATCCGCTCTGCTCACACATGGACCCTGCTGCACATGATACACAATTTACTGAAAGGGTGACGCCCATTTAATTCCCAGTTTGACAGATTTTATTATTTAGGTTCACACATACAACTCTTCTGGGAGTTTGAATTAGTGTCTGGGAAAGTTTTGGATTGCAGTGAATTTGTGAAAGCAATGGAGCCATGGACATCAAACTACTGCCTAAAGATGATGGTCAGCGGTTGTGTCTGAAAACTGCAAGTAAGTGAAAAAGCCTTGGCAGTGGGTAAACAAAAAACGACACGTGAGATGAAACGAATAGATCATATCAGAGTATTAGGCCTCGTCATTCCTAAAAAGCTGCCCAACATTTGTGGATGAGATTGAGTTTGAGGCGCCTGTTATCCTTTAGACACCAATTAAGACAGAGAAGACGGTGGGATGTGTAACGGTGGTGGGGTTCAGGGAGGACGCCAACGCTGAGCCAGGAGTTCGGATCAAAACCCTTTATTAACTATATTTACAAAAACAAGAAACAAGGACTGCAGTCCTAACTAAAACAAGGGAACTGCAGCCTAAACCAAGATACCCAGATGACCAAACACAAAACCACCATAAAGTGTAGGCAGAGCCTAACAAATGAGCCGCGCTCTGTTCTGACTCATCGGGGCTTAAATAGTCAGCCCCAATGAAACACACCTGTGCCTTCATTAGCTCAGTCACATCTGGTCTCACATCTATCCCCATCTTGTCCATGTCCTGCCAATGCTTCCATGCTCCCTGCTCTCCTGCTCTACTTTTTTCTTGCATCATATCTGAAATCTGTGACTTTTTGAGAGTGAGTTTCTTTATGTGACTGTTTTTGTTCATTTTCAGGCCAAATAACTGTACTTTAAAACCAGGAATCAACAGCAAAACTAAGAGAATGAAACAAAATGTGTGTAAGTGTTTGAGTATTAAGGGATTGATAGGAATTCAATGGGCAAATGGCCCAGGAAATGCTGACAAGGTGGTGAATCTGCAGGGAGAGAGAGAGAGAGAGAGAGTAGAGAGGAGAGAGAGAGAGAGAGAGAGAGAGAGAGAGAGAGAGAGCGAGAGAGAGAGAGAGCGAGAGAGAGAGGAGAGAGAGAGAAAGAGAGAGAGAGAGAGAGAGAGAGAGAGAGAGAGAGAGAGAGAGAGAGAGTTTTATGAGTGCTCTGTTGAGAGCTGGCTGCAGATGTGATTACTGGGAGAAAAAGCGTGGAGGCCCTGGAGTGATGGATGCAATGGGATCATTATCGTCATTATCTACATCTGCATCCTCTGACAGCCACATTTATTTAACACTCTCTAAAGTTTCCCCAGTGAGGCTTCTGTATCAATTAACATTAACCAATGCATGTCCGCTGAAGCGAACTCCAGCCAGTGCTTTAGAAACTAAACGGCTACAGAACAGCATGCAGGCTGCTGAGCGTAACCGAAGACCATACAGGCACATCTGTCCTTTCAGTGCTACATCTCTGAAAACAGCTCAGGCTGGGTAGTCCAGTTCCTCCTCTCATTTGAAACCCAAAATGGAAAGCAGAGCCCTTTGTTTTTTGGTGAGGAGGATGTCTTTATGACTTGACTACATTCTGCCCTTCATTCAAAGCAAAAACAACAGAAGCAAAGAAAATTCATTACATGGTTTTGCGCCTGCTGCACCTATACTGCAGTTATAAAAATGCTATATCATTATCATTTTCTTGCAGCTTACCTCACACAGCCACATTGTAATAAGTCATGGACAATACTTAGACCAAGAGTTTAAGCCATTGTTGGCAACATCAGCATGGATGGTTCCTTTAACGGTCTTATTCTCACTTTACTTACTGAGCTTACTACATTTAACACTATTGTTTCCACGCCTTAAAAAATGTGGCCATATTTGTATCAAATATTGAAGACATTTGTACCATATTGCTGGATAGTGCTTAAACTTTAACTCGTCCTGTCTTTTCTTTCGTTCTAAAATTCTAAAATAAATAGAATCTAGATGTAAATCATTTGAATAAGGCTAACATTTGGTTACTATTAGCTTTCATTTATTGTTAGCAACATTAGCATTATTGGCTGATCTCTTCTTTTAATTACTTTAAAAAGAAAAGTAATCTAATGGTCTTGTAATCAGGTTATGTTACATTTGGATTAGATTACAGATTATATTTTTAACAGGTCGCCAATAATCTCTGGATACATCTATAAAATAAGATAGACGTTAACACTCAAGACGTTAATAATCATATATGTTATTATATATACGATGTTTGAATATGCATTATGTAAGAGTTCAAATATATTATATGTTTAAACATATTATAAAATGCGATAAATGTATTATATGTAACATTATTAAACTCCCTTTGTTGAGTGCTATGAGCTTTGACCTATGATTCTTACACCAGTGCACTCCTTCCTGTCTGTCAGTGTTCTGTCAGAGCATTATCACTGCAGCGAGTCTTCTCTAGTGTGAATGTACGTGTTTAACACAGATGGTTCTCTGCTCAGCCACAGGGAGAGAGAAGTGGTAAAGTGAGGAGTATTGAGTAACACTCAGGTACCATATGGGCGAGCACTGACAGCTGCCACAGGCCTGGAGTCATTCGGGCTGTTCGCAAAGCCTCTGTTTGGGTGAAATAAAAACAAACGACAAGCTCCAGGTCCTTCAGCAACGCTTTGCAACATGTCTATGCAACTGTGTATAGTTGTTGTTAAAACTACTAATCTTCAAGAAAATAAAAACATAAAAAATGTACATTATTTATCATTTAACATGATTCCCTTTTCAGTATATTGGCCCATTTTTATTGCCTCATTAATCATGAACTGCTGACCTGATATAAAGGGCAGGCGGCATTTGCAGGTTATGTAAAAAAAAAAAAAAAAAAAAGATTAAAAAGCAGTCAATTATCCAGTGAATGAACTCTCCAGCCACACCAACCGCTTTGTGGATAAGACTGGACACCCCTGCCTTAGGCTCTTGTGCATCTGTCCTCTGTGGTGGCCAGCTGTCTAAGCTTTGGCCATATCAGGAGATTGCGTGTTTGATCTCCAGTGATGCAACAAGCCATCCATGCAGTTCAAGGCAAAATCATTTGCCTCTGTCACTTTAGGTGGGAGGTATGAAACTCCTGCTCCCCATCACTTCATGTGATGCTGGCCCAAGCAGGATTTCAAACAGGTGTCAACAGGTAAAAGGAAGCATGATTTGATACAAAAGCAGTTTTCACTAAATGTGTAGTCTTTCATGTACAAAGATGGGAAGAGGATGTCCAGTTTTTAAACAAATGTGTTATTGAAATGTTTAAAAATAATGTTCCAATGGAATTCCACGTTCCACTCACACACAGTAAACACAGAGTGGAGAATCTGTCCTGAATTTAGCCCATGCAAACACACCAGTATCGAACACACACCCGAGGAGCAGTGATGGGGATGGTACCTTGCTCAAGGGTACTTCAGGGTAACCTACTGGTCCGGGACTCAAACCCACGATCTTATGGGTTCGAGGAGAAGTACCTAACCATTTCTCCCTCTGTAGTGCATGATATCATTCAACGATTCAAGAAATCAGGAGGAATTTCAGTGCGTAAAGTGCAAGGACACAAGCCTAAGCTGAAAACATTCATCAGTAGTTGATTGAACCACATGGCCATGAGATTACTTTGGTAAACCTTTGTCAAGCACTGCAGTATGGAGTCACATTCACAAATGCCATTTAAAACACTGCAAAAAAAAGAAGCCTTATGTTAACCATCACCAGAAGCAACATCAATGTCTTTTGGAATCTGGGATGGATCATCACCAGGTGCGAATGTGTATTGTGGTCAAATGAATCAGTATTCCAGAACTTTTTTGGAGGAATTGGACGCCGTGTGCTCAGGACCAAAGACAAAAAGCACCCACCAGACAGGATCTGTCATGGTATGGAGTTGTGTGGGCAGCAGTGGCTTAGAGGTTAGGGAGTTGGCCCCAGGATCAGAAGGTCATGGCTTCGAATTCCAGACCAGTATGTTGCCCAGAGGTACCCTTGAGCAAGGTACCGTCCCTGTCACTTTCCTGCATGCGCTTTCAATAGCTGCCCCTTGCTGCACGTGTGTGTGTGGGGAAAATGCAGAGGCCTGATTTCAGTGTCTCACTGTGCTATTTCACAATGACAAGAATAGCCACTTGGCAAAGGTCATTCAGGGATTTTTTTAAGACATTCTCCAGGAATGTCCTTTCATTTTTTCAACAAGACAATGCAAAACCACTTTCTGAGAACATTACAAAGGCATGGCAGTGGAAGAAGAGGGTTCAGGTACTCGACTGAGCTACTTGCAGTCCTTTCTTGCCCCAATACAAGATGTATGGAGAAGTTTGAAATGAAAACATGACAACCACCAACACACTTTAAGATATGTTTGCAGGAACATTGAGAAAAAATAAGACCTGAATCGCTCCATCGCTGGGTATCTTCAGTGAAAAGGCATCTTTTAAGCGATAAGAAGGAATGGCAACACTACAAAGAGGAAAATGATTTAAAGTCCCAACTTTGACATTTTTTACAAGCCTGTACTGCAGGAATGAACTGAAGTCGAGCAGACAAGTCAACATGGATGCGGTTTTGCATTTTTTTTTTTTTTTTTTACCCATACTGTCCCAACTTTTTCTAATTTGGGGATGTGTTAGAAATCGAAAAAGATGCATTAGTCAGTTTCACATGACACTTGGTAGTAAATGGGAGAAAAAAAGGGAAAATAAGAAGAGATAATCTTCTGTACATGATTCATGATAGGTGCTATCATTACCCAAAGTACCTTAGTGTTAACAGTAGCACTGGATGATAGTGACTTTATCTACAGTGATTTTCTCCCAACAGCAGACGAGAGAAATGAATGAATGAACTGTGTGTCTGCATGACTGAGATTCTTTAGGAAGTGAAAGTCCACACAGGCAAAAGAGGGTCCATGACCCCATTCAAGCCTCCAGGGAAGGGACTGGAGTGAAAAAAAGAAAAAAGAAGGAGGAGGAGGAAAAGAGGGCAGATATGGAGCAGAAAAAGAGGGGGAGAAGTGGGTAAGGAATGGAGCAGAAAGAGTAAGGCAGGGGGTCATAGAGGGATAAAGGGTCTGGGAGAAAGGGGAAGGAGGTCAAAGAGAGGGAGAGACAGAAAGAACGAAAGAACGAGAGTTGCTTGACATTCATACTCAACGAAACTTCCCATGGAGGCCAGTGGTCCCATTGAGTGTCACTGCCATTCCCACAGGAAGTGGCTATGTGTGTGAGCGTGTGAGTGAATGTAAGTCTTCATTTTCCTGTTGACCATTCCATTCCTTCTTCTTCGCTGCCTTGTGGCCAAACACCCTCCAGAAAGCACATCCGTCTCAAGTCGCACAAGTTTTCATGCCACTGAAGAGAATTCGCTCTCATATTTTTTCATATAAGCCATCATATGGGTCACGGCACCTTTTTTCCTCTTTTTTTTTCTTTGCAATAACAGTTATATAATTCTGATCAGCAGAGCAGATTTGTGATTTATATTTAGAGGCTGGGCATGGTCGTATCCTTGCCACAGTGTTAGCATGGAGCTAGACGCTGGGGAATTTGGATCAGGCCAGGGTTTTGGTGGGGCATAAATTCAGGAAAGAGCCCCTGTTCTGCTGGGGATTTTTGGGTAATCCTGAGCAGACCTACTTGTTGGGCTTGGGACTATTGGTGGCATTACTCAAAGCGTCCAGCTTGGCAGGACCAGCTCTAGACGGATTACATAGGGCAACACTGTACCAACTTGGCCAGGCAGGACATCTCCAAGCTCGGGGCATTTTTTTTTTTCTTTGCTTGTTTGTTTTTTTGAAGACCCAAAGGAACCTTAAGATCAACCTTAGGGACTCTAATATGCTCAGCAATCAGTTCATGCTGGGTTCGTGTCTTTGTAAAAAGGTGACATGTCATGCTAGCCTGGAGTAGCGGGATAGGACCGCTCTATGATTATACAAATTCTCACAATCCTCATTGATAAGAATTATGCTCGCTGAACCTGTTTAGGAAATGGCGGATATAATCAGGAGATAATTATATTGATAGAAATGCTGCTTACTGGGTTCCTATAAAGCTTTAAAGAACATCTGCTCATCGCTTTCACTGTGAGGTTGTTATGAAGAAGTAGACTAGATGAGTTTTTGTGGATGGTTATTAACAGAGACAATTACTTTCTAATAACGTTATTAATCTTGGTCCTGGTAGTATCATTAGAATATAGGCTACAGCCAAAGCAGCTCCCAACTGCCATCTAAATGTCTTCCCTGGCAGTGTGGAGTCGTCCACATTATCCCGTAACAGGCTTGACAAAAATCCCCGCTGTCCCTGCTGCTAACCCCTACCAGCTGCTGGGATGGAGACGTCAGTCCAATTGATTTGGCTCTGAGAGCCCACACCCTGATCCGCCTCTCCTCCATGCATTCCTCCGAGGGGAGTGGAGAGAAGGAGGAAACAATGGAGGTGAAGAGAGAGAAACAGACAGAGCGAGAGAGAAGGAGTCCAGGCCTGAAGGAAATGGCCGCTCCATCCAAAATATATGGATTATTTAAGAGAAAAGGAAGCTAGATTTCCTCTCTAATCTTCACCATGTCTTGAAACCTCTCTCCCACGTTGGTTACTATTCCTTCCTTTCAAAGGTGGTGTGTTTTAGGCCAAGACAATTGAGGTCTATTTGCTCTGTACAGTTCTGTGCACAGTTTTGACGAAATCTGTTTTGTTGAATTGTATGGCTGTATTCTACATCCTATGAGACTTAATCGACTGGTAGGCTTAACTGCTCAGGGAATTTTGGAGGCAGGCACTTTAATTTATTGTCAAACACCACTGTTTTCTTTTCTTAAAGAAGAAAAAGATTTTTTCTGTCAATCCAAGTGCCAGAACAATATGTTACTCTGAGGTACCCTTGAGCGAGGTATTGTCCCCATCACTGCTCACTGGGTGCTGGATATTGTCACTCAGCTTAAATAATACTATAGTCTTCCAAATACAGGCTCACTTGCCATCCAGCCACATAGCAGTGAGACACTGCTTACCTCTACTTTCTCATTACTGATCAAACTTTACACAAGAAACTTACAATCTGGGAAACTTACAAACTTACAGTCGTGGCCAAACGTTTGGAGAATGAAATAAATGCTGGTTTGCTGCTTCAGTGTTTTTAGTTCTTTTTGTCAGATGTTTTGATGGTATATTGGAGCATTTCATGAGTTTCAAAAGTGAAAAAATTAGTTTTTTAATTAAAAATGATATTAAGTTCATGCAAGGAGTCATTATTTGCAGTGTTAGCTCTTCTTTTCTCTGCAATTCCCCCTGGCATGGTGTCAGTCAACTTCTGGGCCAAATCCTGACTGATGGAGCCCATTCTTGCATAATCAATGCGTGAAGTTTGTCAGAATTTGTGGGTTTTTGTTTGTCCACCCACCTCTTGAGGATTGACCACAAATTCTCAATGGGATTAAGGTCTGGGGGGGGGCTTCCTGGGCATGGACCCAAACTTTTAATGCTTTGTTCGCCGATACACTTAGTTATCATTGTTTTACCTCATGGCACTGTGATCCATCATGCTGGAAAAGGCATTGTTCTTCACTGTTCTTGGATGGTTGGGAGTTGCTCTCAGAGAATGGTTTGGTACCATTTTTTATTCATGGCTGTGTTTTTGGCAAAATTGGGTGAGCTAATCCCTCGACTGGGAAGCAACTCCACACATGAATGGTATCAGGATGCGTTACTGTTGACATGACACAGGAGTGATGGTTGCGCTCACCTTTTCCTTTTCCAGACAATATTTTTTACAGACGCCCCAAGGAATCAGAAAGGGGATTCATCAGAGAAAATGACATTACCCCAGTCCTCACCAGTCCAATCCCTGTACCTTCTGCAGAACATTAGTCTGTCCCTGATGTTTTTCTTGGAGAGAAGTGGTCCTTTGCTGCCCTTCTTGACACCAGGTCATCCTCCAAAACTCTTCTCCTCGCTGTGTGTGCAGGTAACCGTGGTTAACAGAGGAAGAACAATGATTTCAAGCACCACCCTCCTTTGAAAATATCCAGTCTGCTACTCTAACTCAATCAGCATGACAGAGTCATCTCCAGGCTTGTCCCCCTCTCACCTGTATTAATGAAAGTGACTATTATTGTCATTATGAAACGCAGCACAGCACACAGTGAACCACAATGAAATTACACCTCTGCTTTTTACCCACACACTCACATGTGCAGCAGGGGGCAGCTATTGAAAGCGCCCAGGGAGCAGTGACGGTACCTTGCGCAAGGGTACCTCAGGGTAATCTACTGGTCTGGGATTCAAACTCATGGCTTTCTGATCATGGGGCCAACTCCCCCCTGACTGTATTAATGACCTGTATTAATCACTGATATGATGTCAGCAGGTCGTTTTGTGGCTGAAATTCAGTGGAAATGTTTTACTGGGGATTAAGTTCAGTTTCATGGCAAAGAGTGACTTTGCAAATAATTGCAATTCATCTGATCAATCATAAAATTTTGGAGTTGATGTGATTCATTCATTTAATTAAGGAGCTTTAATTTGGCAGCCCTGAAAACACAAAATAGAAGAAGAGCCTAAACACAACCCCTTTAGCATTTTATCCCCACGGCCTATAAATAAACGTATCGGACAGAAACCGCATGATGCACCAGTATTGCTTTACTTATTTCAGACCGATACGGGGCAGTGGTGGTCTAATGGTTAGGGAGCTGGCCCTGGATTGGGAGATTGTGGGTTTCCCTGACCAGTAGGCTACCCTGAGGTACCCTTGAGCAAGGTACTGTCCCCATCACTGCCCCCCGGGGCTTTCAATAGCTGCCCCCTGCTGCACGTGTATGTATGGGTGAAACGCAGAGGTTGAATTTCATGGTGTTGTGTTGTGCTGCATTTCACAATGACAAGGGTAGTCACTTTCACTTCCCTTATGGCTTTCAATATGGCCTTCCCAAATACTGCTTTTATTCAGAGAACAGGAGCTTGTGTCCACCATCACCTCACTAGGGCCACCCTCAAAGCTCAAGGTGACTGTGCTTTTGAATCCATCGCACCGAAGTGGAGGAATGAACACCCTCGTTCGTTGCCCTTGGCCGATTCTGACGACTATTTTAAAAAGAGCTTTTTTAAAAACTGTGGATGTGTAGCTTTTGGGCTGTAAGGCTTGAGTGAGGAAGGCTGGGTACATGTGCTTACAGTGTCTATGAAAGGCAACTTACTGACTTACAATTTTATTTTCTTTACTTTTAATTACTACTTTTAGTAAGTAATCTAATAACGCAGACAGATGCATACAAGCTCATCCCCCTTTCAGCATTCGTGCCACTTATTTATGTACATTTGTGCAGGACTATGTTGTTTGAAGTATGAAACATGTAAGCATGGCTTCTCTAATGCTTTGCTGTTTATGACTCAACTAGCCTGCTAACTACCCAAAAAATGATATTTGCTTCTGATCTTCCAGTCCTGCTTCGGTCACGCCCGAGACGACACAAGCTGTAGATGTGTAGTTTATAATCCTGCAGTTTAAGGGTTTAAGGGATAAATTTGGATTTCAATTATGATGATTAATAGAGGATACAGAGGTAATTACAAATCTGTCACACACAGGGTCTGTGTGTGTGTGTGTGTGTGTGTGTGTGTGCGTGCGTGCGTGTGTGTGTGTGTGTGTGCGTGTGTGTGTGTGTGTGTGTGTGTGTGTGTGTGTGTATTTGAATAGATTCTAAGGCTCCTTATCTCTGGAGGTCTATCACACGTGGCGTCTCCCACTCAGGAAGGAGGGCGGGGCTGGAAGAGGAATACTGATCTATCTTCCCACAAACACGGTCAACTGTCTCTCCAGGAATGCTCTGCTGTCTCCCTGTCTCACTTCCCTTCCCTCTCAGTCTTTCTTATTCACCCTTTCATTGTAATTTTTTAGGTCTCTCTCTCTCTCTCTCTCTCTCTCTCTTGCTCTCTCTCTCTCTCTCTCTCTCTCTCTCTCTTGCTCTCTCTCTCTCTCTCTCTCTCTCTCTCTCTTGCTCTCTCTCTCTCTCTCTCTCTCTCTCTCTCTTGCTCTCTCTCTCTCTCTCTCTCTCTCTGTATCACACACATACACACACATACACACACAACACACACACACACACACACACCTACACACACACACACACACACACACACACACACACACACACACACACACAC
>CM029368.1:5141792-5260974 GCA_017165825.1 Hepsetus odoe
ACACACACACACACACACACACACACACACACACACACACACACACACACTTTCCTTTCTTTCTTTCTTTCTTTCTTTCTTTCTTTCTTTCTTCTCTGCTTTTAAGAGTCTCTCTCTCTCTCTCTCTCTCTCTCTCTCTCTCTCTCTCTCTCTCTCTCTCTCTCTCTCTGTCTCTATCTCTGATTGATTAAACAGTGATGGGCACTCTTCCATTCCTAGAGCCCTTTTAGAGGCCCATTCTGTGCAGTGGATGAGCACATTTCATCAGAATGCAAACACACACACACACACACACACACACACACACACACACGCATACACACACACAGTCCTGTCTCTGTGGGGTGCTTCTGTATGAGTGTGTGTAAAAGTTGCTGTTCTACACTTCAGTTATAACCTAGGCAACCAAATGTATTTTTGCCTGTTTTACTCTTTCTAATCAAGGCAGTCAGTTTTTATCTTAAAACAAATCCCTCAGCATCACAATGTTCATGCTTTCCGCACTCTGGGGCCATTTGTCCTCCGCAAGAGCTAAATACAAGGATGGGCACATACGAACTCACACAACACTAACAACACACAGGATGTTCCTGAAGAGTCTCCTTCTAATCTGCTTTTGGCAGAGAGCCACTTTCAAACCCTTTAACCCCCTGAACCCTGGACGGTAATCTAAAGCTAACTATTTTATGAATCTTTTATTTGGTAGCTTCAATCAGGTCTGAGGAGATGGGAGAGCGGAATTTAAGTGCAGGCCCACCTACAGGAAGCGGGGCTGTTGGGACTAATTTGAGGACAATCTGACTGATGACAAGGCAGCATGTGGATGTGGAATCATGATGCATCTTGTGGCACTCGTCTCTGATTGGACACGCCTGTTCCCTGCCTGCTGGTTACGCACTCATGACTGCTCCCTGTGAGCTGCCATTTAGCTCCCTCCTAAATGGACACAGCAGCACATTGCTGATCCAGTTAATTGACCGATCCTGATATTGACTCGTCTGACCAGCGGTGATGTGGGCTTTTATGCCACCTTAAATGGCTGACATTTTGCACACTGACCCCTTCAAGGACAGCAAGGCCCACCCACCCCATTTTATATCTGTCTATCTCGTTGCTCGGGAATGAAAAAGAAAAAATTATGGAAATTGTGCTCAACATGTAAGGTTACCCACACCCCCCTCTGTAAGTCCCATCCATTAGAGCTATTCGATACGTGAGCCCCATATGCAATCCATGCTGGTTGTCATGGCATCCACATTGCAACCGGGTGCAGGCAGCAGTAGCCTCCAGTTACCTTTTGTGTGAGGATGGTGTGGGGGGCAGGGGTTTAGAGCTCCAGATTAGGGGATGTGGGGTGGATGAAAAATGGGTTGCGCTGACAATAGGAGTGTACAATTGACTGACAGCTGTTTCAAAGCTTGTCTGCGTGTCATGCAAATAATGCAGGGGGGCCTGGGAGGGGGTGGCACTGGCGGTTTCATCTCCTCCATATTGTGCAGGCAGGAAGCTGGCTGTGCTGCTGGATGTGAATGGGAGCAGTCACATGAAGAGAATGAGGCCAATTCGAATGCCATCGGTTATGGGAAGGCACACATGGGTGCTTGACATAGTCAAGACCTCCATTATCCATGTCTTTTTGCTTTTTTTGGCCTTTTCTAACGGTCGTGACCCCTTTAAACCCCTTAAATGTTTGCAGTATTATTCAGGAGTAATTGTGCATAATTAATTACACAGTTTTTTGCAACTCACTTTCTGTATTAACAGGCTCAGGACAACACTTGTGGCTTTTTTCCCCTTGATTCAGTGTCAACAATTAAAAAAAGTCTCCAACAAATAGTATCTCTCCTGCTTACAAAAAGAAAATGTGGTGTGGAGTAGAGTGTGGAATACAGATTTTAATTTTCTGTTATTTATGAGAAATTAATCATATAAATAAGACCATGCCTTTATTACAAAAACAATGATTAAATAAATAGAAAAATTAGAAACCATGACTTTTTAAATAACTTTAGTTGATTTTAAGGGGACACTGTGATACAGTGCACAGTGCTGTCGCTTCACAGTGAGAAGGTCCTGGGTTTGATTCCCAGATGGGGCAGTCTGGGTTCTTTCTTTCATGTGGGGTGGACATGTTCTCCCCCTGTCTATGTGGGGTTCCTCCTGGAACTCTGGTTTTCTGCCATCATCCAAAAACATGCACTTCAGGTTTGTAATTGGCCACTGTGTGTGTGTGTGTGTGTGTGTGTGTGTGTGTGCTTTTTGTATGTGTGTCTGTCCTGCAAGGGACTGGTGACCTGTCCAGGGTGTTTCTCCATTTCGGCCTGACTCCAGCACCGCTCGTGACCTTAATCAGGACAAGCAGCTCAGAAAATGAGAGTGAGAGTTAAATTTAATAAAGTTTGACCATGTCAATCTGGTGTTTATTGTAAAGTGATACATTTAGGAGAAACTGACTGACTACAGTGGTCGTGAATGGAAGCAGAGGCCACAAAACACATATTTAATCATTATTTACCACGAGTGAACTTATATGCGTCTTCTGAGTGTTATTATGTAATATTTATGATGGTAAAATGGTGGCAGACAAAGAAAACATCGTCTCTGATGACTTTTTTTCTTTAGGATATGGTGCACATGCCACTCGGCCGTGAATCTGTTCTTTAACGCCGCGTTCTCATCTCCAAACTGCTGTAGAACGTCTCAGACATCAGGTGATGTATTCATGACTGTTTTGTCTAATATTGTTCTGTTGTGGAGCTTATGAAGGCATTTAACTCTTCTGATGTCTGATTACCATCAGCACAGTAGTGATCAATTCTTACTTGGTCAATTTCTTTAACGAGAATTTTAAATCAATCCATGCTAATTGATAAATAATAGCTTCTATTTATCATTTGCGCCATTAACATCAGGCTATACCTTTAAAACCAGCCCCCTATACTGCTTAACTGTAAATAAACATTTCCCCCAGCCAGTCCTAGCCAGCCAATCAGAAACAGGGCAGCATAGCGGCTCATGTTTTATTCATGAAAGGAGTTTCTTATTTTAGGTTGGACATGAAACGACAGAGTTTCTTTTTCCCTGAGCAGGCAAAAATGCTCTTAGTATGTGAATGTACCTTCACACGTGCGTATATACATTGCACACTCTCCGGCAAGAACAGCAGCAGTGTAAGAGGCAAAACCTTGTATGTCCAAAATGAAAACATTTGGAAAAACATGCTTAATTCTTCATCGGAATTCATGAGATTTTACGACTGCAGTGTCGGCGCTTTCCTGCTGTTATGTTCACAAAGAGCAGCTGCCGTCTGAAATCATAAAAAGGTCAAGTCATTTCAAGCCACATTCATTTATAGACTCATTTAAGTGCTGCACAGGCCCATACAATAGAATTTAGTTAAAAACAAAGAGATATTTTAACTATAGGTGCTAAAACAACTGTATGGAAATATGAATAAACACAAATACTGGTTGTTATTTACTGTTCAAAGCCATCATTTAACAAATGTCTTGACAGTTGGCATGTCTAATTTAATTGATTAAAAAATTGCTTTTTGCCTTTTAATGCTCTGTAAGTACCTTTGCTCCGTGAATAGTCAGAAAATTAATTTTAGTCCAAATGGTTCTCAAAACTAACATGGACAACATGTCGATACATTTATTTCAGAACCATCTCATATATAACTCACTGTAAAGAAGCTTTTAAAGGCATTAAACTCTTCAGACGTCTGGGTCCATTCACCACCACTGTGTCTGATGTCAGTAAGTTTGTCTAGAATGGAGAGTTTCAAACTGAACCACTAATGAAATCTGAATGTTCAGTGATTTATTATTTGAATTTATTTTTAAACTTGTAAACCAAATTAATTTTAGCATTGCTTTCACAGTGAAGTCACAATAAAATAAACAACTTTTTTTTGCTGGCAACAGGCAGGTTTAAGGTGCGTGTGAACATCAGCTTAATTATTATTTTTATTTAATCAGATGGATTTTCTGTTTCATCGTATTTTTTAATAACACAAAATGAAACTTTTTTTTTTTTTGATAAAATTGGTTACAATGGGACAAATATGTTTACATTTTCCAAGGTGTGCTAAAAAAAGGATACAAGATACTTTTTATTGCACATCCCTAAAGCTTTTAAGCAAATATTTAAAAACAAAAAAAATGTAAAAACACACCCAGATGCTAAAGCTGTCAAATTAGTCTTTTTAAGGCATGTATATTTGCACTTGCACTTCTAGAATAAAACAATAAGAGCATGGAATGGCATCAATTTATTAAAATATGCAGAATAAAAAACAAAGTATAGAAACAAAGTCATTTTGATGCCACATTGTTTGCATGCAGCCTGCATCCTTGCAGTGTTCTCCATCACCTTTTTATTGTTGAACAGGAGCTCAGAACACGCTAACAGAACCCACTCTGGACAGACTATTGGAGAACATACTGGTTAAGCTTTTTTAATGGTGTATACAATGCACCAGAGGGGATTTCCAGTACTATATTTAACCATTTTTTTCTCAATAGTGCAGAACAGATATATTAATGAGTGCAAGAGAACAAACGTTCCTTCACAGTGCTGATAATACCATAGACATCCTCTCAATTAGTCACTTGATATGCAGCCAGAAGACTGCGTAGGATTTTTTTCTTTAACAGAAAAGAAACAGATCAGTCTCTCTTGACTTACTCATTAATTATGATTTGCCCTACTTCTCCCTGCGCTTTCATTTACATACCCTGCAGCAAACGAAGCAGCCGTTTGAGGCGCAAATACTTTAGTGACACACTCACACACACATGCACAGAGACAGACACTCTCTCGTGGTGACATTGGTGGGGCAGGGCTGAGAGGGAAGGGCCAAGCAGAGTATGTGCACATCTGAAACAGCCTGAAATATTCATGCATGTGTGCCCACCTCTCAGTGTGACTGATTGTGCATGTTTACGGATGTGGGTGTGTTTCAGCGTGCAGCACAGAGAGTGTGAGTGTGTATGGGTGTGTGAACATGTGTGATGCGCATATGAGTTGATGCTCAGGATTGGCCGAGATCAGAACCCACATTTTTTGATCCTAACAGGCCAATTTATTCAAACCTGGGTTTTACAATAGGCACAACAATATCCAGTTAAACTAAGTGCGCATCCAGTCCATGTGTGAGTATCCACGAAAACTAGGTTTTATGACTAATATAATGTAATCTAGCACTTCGATGTCTAGCAAAGTGCTGTCGCCTTACAGTGAGAAGGTTCTGGGTGAAATTCCCAGCCAGGACAGCCTCTGTGTGGTCTCTCTATGCGGTTTGCTCCAGGTGCTCCGGTTTCCTTCCACATACATGTGAGGTGAATCAGAATCAGAGTCAGAATCAGAAAAACTGTATTGCTCCAGAGGGAAATTGCTTAAATTGCTTATAGGAGAGGCACAACTGGCCCTTAAGTGTGAGTGTTTGTTTATGCTTCTGCCCAATCGAACACAACCGATCTTCCTATTTATATGAATTCTGCATAAAAAAATAGTTTGTGACTCAAGTTGGATAAAATTCTATGATTTTCTGGTTTTGTCATACATTATTTACTTTTAAAAAGGCTGAAACAGCGCTGGAAGATTATTACTGATGGCAAATAAAATAGCAGAAATAGCCTCACTTTCTCACTTGCCTTAAATGGCTAAAGAGCAAATTTAACTTTAGGCAGTGCTGGAAATGTGCTGTTATATTTCATGTTATTTAGCCCAAAATCAAGGCCTCAGGGCAACCCATTGGGAAGGGGTTCGAACCCCCGATCCTGTGGCTGACGCCCTAACCGCTAGGCCACTGCTGCCCCTACCTATGAAAATCCATCAGCCAATTTTGCTGTAAAGAATTTGAATTCAGCCATAGCATTGATTATTGTTACCTCCCCACTGTGTGTGTGCAATCAGCCACCATATGTAATAAATATAATACGATATTATAAAGTTGATCTATTGACCTGAGTTGGCCACAGAATCTGAAGATTGTGGGTTCAAACCCCTTACCAGTAGGTTGCCCTGAGGTACCCTTGAGAAAGATATAGTCCCTGTCACTGCTCCCTGGGTGCTTTCATAGCTGCCCCCTGCTGCACGGTGTGTGTTTGTGTGCATGGGTTAAATGCAGAGGTCTGTGCATCTGTGCGGTCTCAAGATCTAGTCACTTTCACTGTTGCAAAAAAGGGAAAATGAACAAAATCTGGGTCATTTTAACAAGGCCAAATTGCCAAAACAGCAGGTGAAGGTTTTGTGAAGGTCCTGTGTTTGTGTGCATGGGTTAAATGCAGAGGTCCAGTTTCATTGTGGTGTGCTGTGTGTACTCACAATGACAAGAATAGTCACTTTCACTTTCACTCCCTGCTATGCAGTGGTTCTACAAAAAGTAGTGTAATGATAATCAGTGAACTGCGACAGCGTCATGAGTGCTTAAGGTTCGTTGATGCATCATAAAGCACCTACTTGTGAGCAATAAAACTGGACCATGGAGCAACGGAAAAAGGTGGCCTGGTCTGACGAATCAAATTGTCTTTTACATCATGTGTGTGACTTGGTATGTGAGAGACGCTTACTTGAGAGACACTTATGACACTTGTACTTGAGGGACACAGAACCAGGCGGTTTGATGCTCTGGGCAATGTTCTGCTGGAAAATTCTGGGTGCTGACATTCATGTTGATGTTACTCTGACATATACCATTGCTGCAGACCAAGTACACACCTTCATGGCAACGGTATCCCCTAAAGGCGGTGGGTTTTTTCAGCTGTATAATGTACCCTGCCATACTAAAGTAACAGGTATGGTTTGAGGGGTTCAAGGTTTGATTTCAAAATCCACAGATCTCAATTCAAACAAACATCTGTGGGATGTGCTAAACAAACAAGCTAAATCTCTTCCCCAGTTCTTACAGGATCTACTGCTAATGTATTGGTGAAAAATAGTGAGAAGATGGCTTTAATATTATGGCTGATATGTGTGCATAAGTGTGTCTATGCAATGTGTGCATGGCTGTAAATGAAAGCAGCAGGGATCTGGAGAGCAGTAGCATGAGGCTTTCTGCTGCCTCACTAAATGAGCACAAATTCTCCCAACCAATCAGTCCTTTTGCCCATTGTGACATCAACACACATCTTTCATCTTCACATTCCAGAGCATCTCAGCTCCTGTCTTCACTTTGTAGTGTGTTACCGTGGGTAACCACATCTTTTATTTATCATGCATGAATTAGTGTAGAGAGGATTTTTTCCACTGTAGCCCTACAATTCCAAATAGCACCTTTATTGAGGAACCAGTTTTTGAAGACCAGGGGTGCTCCAAGTAGGGATGAAACTGAAGGTCAAACATGGCCCTAAGACCAAGCTTCCCATTCCTGCCTGTGGCCTGACTGGTGCTTAAGTTTAAAGCTGAAACCTGACCTGAACTTGAACCCACTTGTGTACATTAGTTCTTTAGACCACAAAAAATTAATCTTGAGGATGTCTCTCCATTTTTGTAATATAATTAATCCTTAAACCAGTAAAAATAAATGTTTAAGGTAAGTTCCATTTTTTAAATACATTTTAATTAAGCACTCTCCACTGTGTGTGTGTGTGTGTGTGTGTGTGTGTGTGTGTGTGTGTGTGTGTGTGTGTGTGTGTGTGTGTGTTTACACAAAGGTCAGCAATAAAGATTATGCTACCATGAGTCAGTGTTTGTCTATAACGAAGAAAAGACCCAAATGACCAAAGAAATCCCCAACAGAAAGAGAAGTGCTACTACTTCAAATGCAGAATCCAAATGTTTCCAATGAAAGGAAACCTTTTCCACTATATGCCAATTCTCCTTTCATCATTAAACAGGATCATGCTCTCCAGGTTTCAGGTCACACAAACAAAAGTGGCATTCTCAAGTTAATTTTTTTTACTTCCCCAGCAGTGATGATAAACTAAGCTGTATCACTGAATCAAGCAAATCAGCTACTTATATAACATATAATTGATATCAACTGACTTTATGTAAAACATTCATTGCATAAGGGTACGTATATAACCCACTGCTCTGGGATTCAAACCCACAACCTTCTGAACATGGGTTTAATTCCGAGCTGTGATTGGTTGGCCTTGGTTCTTTCTGTGTGTAGTTTGTTCTCCCAGTGCCTGTGTGGGTTTCCTCCAGCTGAGTGGAGATGCTAAATTGCTTCCTAAACGTGACTGTGTGTCTTCTTTGTCCGCCCTGCAATGGAGACCTCCTGAATCTTCCTGCCGCTCGCCCTCGCCCTGGTTAGGATAAAGGATGGATGGGTGATATATATATGGGTGATATATATATATATATATAACCCTTGAGCAAGGTGCCATCCCCGTCCCGCTCCTCCCTGCGATGGACTGGCGACCTGTCCAAGGTGCATCCCCCGTCCTCGCCCTGTGTGCTCTGGGTTGGACACCGGCACTCCCCTGCGACCCCGTTTGGGACAAGCGGCAGAAAATGGAGGGATGGATGGATATATATATATATATATATATATATATATATATATATATATAAATTACTACATAGAAATCACTCATCAGTATATAAGACTAAGCCCAGGCCAGAGGCCAGTGTTGCACATGAATTAACCTTGCCTGAAACCCTATATTTTGTTTGTCCCATCACACTTAAAGAGCATCGAGCACTTAAAGAGCATCAAGACTAAACACAGACAGCAGCATCAGCTGTGGCATCTTCTATTGTCACTCAGTGCAATGTTTTCTTTTTACATTCCCTCTATCTGGGGCCTCAAGCATTACAGTGTCCCTTTCTTTCATACAAACACACGAATTCTGCATCCATTTATTTGCTTCCACGGGTCACTTCCTCTTCCTTTCCCAAAGAGGTCAAAGGCCAGGGTGAATCCTCCCCCCATTTCTGACACAAATGAAAACACACAGTCCAAAGTTGGCCCCTCTCCAAACATACCCACCCACTTTGTGTGCATATGTGAGCTTTGGTAGAGAGAATGCTCAGTGGCCCACGCAAATAAAGTGACAGTTATGGATTAACTGCATAACTATGTATATTTTTTCATGGTTCCACTCTGTTTCAGGCCATTCTGGCACCCTAGACGAGACCTCCCCACTTACCCGTTGGTATAGTTCAACATAAAACGAACAAATGACTGACAAACGAGGAGTGGGTATAAATGCCGCTGTCTCCCTCTTTTGTTTTAATCTACATTTTTTTATGATAAATGAACAAAAACTGTGGTGTGTACATGTTGGGGAATGCATACTTATTAAAAATAATACACTCATATAGTAATTTAATGTCATTTCCATGTCGAGTCGCTGTACAGTAGCCTTCAAAAGTATGCAATCGATTGCATGTTAACAATTTCTGTTATGTGCAATAATGACCTGCAGTATAGATTTAAATATTACAGGCTACTATAATCCTACACTCTACTCAGAACAAGTGAGTAGGACAATGAGTGAGTGAGAGTGTGATTGTTATATCACTAAAAGTATTTTTTTAGATGTTTTGCTCAAGAATTAACAAGAAGTTATTAATCTGAGGGTGAATAGTTCTTTAAAATTAGAATAAAAATGTATATTTCTCCTATTTAATCTAAAAATTACTCTATAAAGTCCATACACGCGAGTAACAAGTGGAAAATACAGCAGAAAACCAAATAGTCCGGTCAAGCTGTGTAGTAGTCCATCACCCAATGACTTGCAGTATCATCAGGACCAATCTATGTTTATGGGTGTTCTCTTGGCAATACTTACTGAAGCTGGTTAGCCTGATCTTAACTTGTCAAGAAGTCATCAAGTGGATTTAGATCACTATATTAACCTGAAAGTAAGCTTAGATGATGTATTGATTTGTTAATTAGCATAATTAGCCAAAGTAGACACCTTTTGTAGCTCAAGCAAGTGGAAACTAAACTGCAACCGTCTGCTTCCTGATTTGGTCTGTTCTTTAGTTGTGCAACGGAAAGCAAAAGATGAGGCTCTTCAAGATTCTTATTCGGTCAATAAGTGTCATGTGATTACAAGAATTTAAAATAGGTTTAGGTTGTTTCAGTAAAAAGTTGTTTCAGTAAAAAAACTACATTACTGATGATAGCTTTCTGGTGATGATACACTGCCACACGCTGTGTTTTTAAACATTTAATGGAATATGATAAGACCTGGATTATTCCTCTGTTATAACCTTACTATTGTTTCACCATTTATTCAGGCCGTTCAGAACCTTCTCCTGCTCTCTTCATCATTCTGGACACATCGAACCTTTATAGGTATGGCCATAGGGTGGCGGTGGTCTAGTGGTAGGGTGCTTGCCTATGGACCTCTGGCTCAAGAGGTCCCAGGTTCAAATCCCACCTCTGGCACTATCACCACTGGGCCCCTGAGCAAGACCCTTAACCCTGAATTGCTCCAGGGGGGACTGTCCCTGTACCCAGAACATGGAAGTTGCTCTGGATAAGAGCGTCTGCTAAATGCCGTAAATGTAAATGTATAGTTTTAGGACCAGCGTAAGGGACGGCATTAGACTTCGAGTTAAGAAATTTAGAGTATGGGAAAATTGTACATTTAATCTAGAATTAGTTGAATATACACTAACGTGTGAAATGGGAAAGATGTTTTACATTCATTTGTTCTTCAGACAAATTTTTTTTATTTTATTCCAAACAGTGGTTTGCATTGAATAAGCTGCTTATTAGCACATTAAGCCTTTTTATGTGAAAGAAAAAGGCAGGTTAAAGGTCAATTAAGTATCTACAAAGCATCTTAAGTGTAGTATCCAGGTAAAGGGAAACATGAGATGTTGTGGAAGACCTGAAATGCTTTAAACTTTTATAATTTGTCATTTTTAATTCTTGGTAAAAAGTCGGTGATTCTAAATGTTGAACCATATAGTGTATATAGCGAATCTAATCTTGAAATTAGACACTTCTCTCTGGTCTTTTTTTAGCACATTTGTGAAGAAGTACAGTGAGATTTAATATCTTACCCTAATAAGAGTGACCTCAGTGGTATTAGTAGCTGAAAAGCTCATCAAAAAGGCCACATTTGCTTCAGTATAATGGGCTGTCATTACATTACCGGTGGGCTCCTGTGTGTGATGGTGTGTGTGACATACAGTGATGGGCTGTGGGTGAGGCACAGCCCCATTTTCACTCATATTTCCACTCCAGTGTAAGTCCTGAAGGCATGGGCTGTACAGTAATGGAGCACTTCTTTGGGTTTCTTCCAAGATATTTCCTTCCAGGATGTAGACGACCTCAGTGACACTTCTCCTTTTACCTCTTTAGTAATAAGACCCACCCAAGCTGCACAAACTCCAGTCATCACTGTGAGTGGTGTTTGAATGATTACTGTTTAAATGTTTATAACATGCATGAACGTATGGTTCAATAGAACAACAATGCAAAAACTGATATATTTACATATAAATTGGCACCTTTTGCTCATGAGCTGCTTTATGATATTTTGCAAGATAAAAACACTTTTAGCAACAACCTCAAAATGATTCTTAGACTATATAGAGCTAACTGAGGGTCCTGGAAAACATGGTGGGGGAAGTGCCACAGATGGGTTTGTTATTCTTACAGTGGGGTCCATGAGATTGTGAACACAGGAGTATATACTCACTGCTTACTACTGCTGTTCCAATTTACCCATTACTGATACCATATTTTGCTCAGTATTGCAGAAGCTTTTCTAGATTTCCCACTTCTCATTTCCATTCAAGGGCTACATTACATGAGTTGTTATTTTCTAATTATTACAATTTTATTTAATTTTGTTAAATCTTTACTTATTTATTGTCTTTACAGTATCATGCTCGATCTCTAAGTGCCAGTTCATATAACGTTCATTTGAGAAGGCAATATAAATAACCACAGATCCCAGTATCGTCTGTGACTGACAACACTGTGCAACACCTGCATTTTGCTGAACATATTATTTGGATAGCATGATGATCCGTGAAGTTAACCTTCATGCCTGTTAGTCTTCAGCAAATGCAAATAAAAGGCCAAACCATGGCTTCCATGAATTTCACAGCCAGCACATTCGTAACACCTCTATATGGCCACCAGAAAGGTGAGCATATTTTCCATTACTCTGCTCTTTCTTTACTCATAGACACTTTCAAACCTGTGTCTGCTTTGTCATAGCTCTGCCTCAAGCGGGATCATGAAAGTAGCTCTGCTGAGATTTTGGCAGGATGTAGTCCAATCAGATGCAACCTTCATCCACCCCCACCAAAATCTGTCCAAATCCTAATCACCCCTTTTCCAATCCACTGTGAGATTTAGATCAGCCACTCTCCCCACCCCACCCCTCAAATACACACACACACACACACACACACAAACCCACACCCCTGTACCATCAACCAGGTCCAGAGCTAGCAGAACAGCAGGCCTATGCTAAGGATAAATAGGCTCAAGTGACCCCTGTGAGCCACCTAATCCAGATGAACACTGTCTAGACGATTCATTACATTCTAATCATGGCCTTTGGGGAGAGCTGTACAGTGCTGCCTCCAGGGGGAGATGGGAATTGAAGGGGCAGGATGGGCATGTGAGTGCAAAATTTGGCCTTATCGGCACACTGATAAACATGCGTAGGTTTGAATGAATGACACTAATTGGCAGCATGTTGGAAACACTACAAGCTTGGCAAACACTCAGGCAGAACCCTGGGATAAACACCAGCACTGAATTTACATTATCTAAGCAAGTGATACACTTGAGGGAACATTAGACATGCTCTAAATGAATTGGGTTGATTTTGATGGTTTGGTTGAAAAACCACTTCTGATTTTAGACACAGACTGCTGTTTCTAAAGCTTAAAAATGTCCATGCAACAGAGTTCTCTTCATTTTTGTTTATCCTCAGCAGGGTCGAGGGGGAGCACGGGCCCAGGGAGGAAGCTGGAGAAACACCATGGACAGTCCTTTGCCGGCCAGACACAAAACACACATTCAGTCACACCTAGGGGGCAGTTTAGCATTCCCAGTACACATGATAGGCGTATCTTTGTGGGAGGAAATCAAAATGTTTTAATCCTTAATTAAAGCATGATTCAGATTCTGTCATTCCAAAATTGTAGGTTTATACAATGCATGACTGCTGACCTCAAATTTAACTGACTCACGTTTAACCACACTGGGTAATGACTAATTCAGGGCTGTCCTTTCAACCTGGTCCCACTTGACAACTGCAGTGACCTTGTGAAATAGGAATAACCAGGCCTAGTCTGAGAGATTGGAACTAAAACATGATTGGTGTTGGTGCATTTGGCAATCTACTTCATTAGCAAGGCTGAGTCTGTAGGCTGATCTTTGAACATGAAAAATGTTGCAATTCTTATTGAATACATATCAGCATTTATTGGCAAACACAAGTGTAACTTGGCCCTGTGGCACTAGATGTAGGTGTTGAGGGTGAATGGTTGACTGCCGTTTTCTCATGATTTCTTACGTTGCTGCATTCCAAATAAGCACTTACCACAAAACTTCTACAATTCTGTAATCTGTAGAAGCATTCCAGCAGATGAAAATTCATTATCATCAATAGAAAGTTTGGATCACCACTCCACTGTTGAAGCACATGAAGAAAATTTTGTAATACCTTAAACTTGAGGCACTTTTTAAATAACTTAAATAATTCGAGTGAGTTTGACCCTGAAGTGAAAGTGATAACTGGTCATTGTAAAACAAAGCACAGCACAGAGTGAGCCACAACAAAATGCAGCCTCTGCATTTAATGTACACACACCGTGCAGCAGTGGCAGCCATATCCAGCAACCATGGAGCAGTGATGGGAATGGTACCTTGCTCAAGGGTACCTCAGGGCAACCTACTGATCCAAGATTGAACCCATGACCTTCCGATCCTGGGATCTAGTCCCTAAACACTAAGCCACAGCTGCCCACAAAAAAGCAGGAGCAGCCATATCCAGTGCCCTGGGGCAGTTATGGAGATGGTACCATGATCAAGGGCACCTCAGGGCAACCTGCTGGCCTGGGATAAAGACACATATCCAAACCTATAAAGATCAATTTCTACAATTTCTACAGTAAAATCGTGTATGAAGTGTCTTGAAACAGATTTGTTGCAAAAATTGTGACGACAGGCCTTCATTGCTGTAGAGTCATGTTTCAAATCAAAAGAGGCGACATTATTTTCCGATGTTTGCTTTGCCTCTTCTGAAAGTTCAGAGACAATTTTAGCCCTGTTGTATAATTTAGTGAAGCATAACTGTGCAACCTGCATGGGGCATGAGAGAGAGATAGAGATAGAGAGAGATCAAGAGAGAGAGAGAGAGAGAGAGAGAGAGAGAGAGAGATGTTGATGCCAGTTAAAACATGTATTTTTCATGCACTGGAACCATTTAATCCCCCTGTCAGAAGGTGTAATTGGGAAAGCTGCTCATGCAGACTCATATATTTTTATCTGGATATAACCTACTGATACAATGGATGCAAGTGCATATATGTGTTCTGTGTTCTCTCTCTCTCTCTCTCTCTCTCTCTCTCTCTCTCTCTCGCTCTCTCTTTCTTACAAGCACACACACAAAAAAGTGGGTCTTGGGCAGTTTTGGCAGCTGTGAGATTTTTGTGCCATAGAGGATACACACACCAGCCCCTGCAACATGTGTGTGGGTGGGTGGGTAAATGGGTGGATGTGTGTGTGCCTGAAATATTTATGTGGTGCAGGAAGAGGGGAGGGGGTGTACACTCACTCCTTCTCCCTCCCTACATCTCTTCCTCTCCCCCATCCCCTCCCACCCCCCTTTTTTGCTCTTTCACTCACTCTGTGCCCAAATCTCTCATTTCACTGCCACCGTCATTGTCAGCTGTCACATCAAATCAACTCCATCGTGTGTGTGTGTGAGTCTGCGAGGTGCCAAAGGCTCGCCACACCAGAGCGGAGGTGCAGACACGAGATAGAAAAACATCACTCTCTCCTTATCTCTCCTCACTTTTCTCTCCACTTATCTCCTGCTGTCTCTGCCCTTATTTCTCTTTCATTCTCTGTATTTCTGTCCGTCTAGCTCTCTGTCTCACACTCAGCACTTTTCTGACACTCTTTGAATCTCTTTTTCTTTCTCTCACCTTCTCTCTCTCTCTCTCTCTCTCTCTCTCTCTCTCTCTCTCTCTCTCGTACCCCTCTTTTTGTCTGTCCCACCCTCTCTCTGTCTTTTCCCCAAAGGCTCTCTCTCTCTCTCTCTCTCTCTCTCTCTCTCTCTCTCTCTCTCTTAATTAAACAAGTGCACAAACTGCCATAACATTTGTTATTGGGATGGGAATGAGATTTAATTACCTGTCCAGAAAATGCATGATAATTCACATGCACACACACACACACACACACACACACACACACACGCACAAATGAAAGTTAATTTCTTTCATTTCCAAAATCAAACTGCAGCTAATGTATTAATGTCAGTGTTAAAGTAATGTAGGTACAAGCAACCTGTGCACACAAAACATCAAATACAGTGTGGCTGCAACGATTCACAGCTGATTAATGAACACCCGGATGCAGACCATCTTCTGGACTGCATGGGGAAAATGTCTATATTTTCACGTAAAACTGAATTTAATTTAACGCCGTCTGTGCTATAAACGAGGGAACAATGATTAGATGCAGGCAGGATGCAGACTCAGATAAAACAACAGAAGTGACCATTATTTACTGACACAAGTAAACATTACACAAACACAATGGAATGAACACGAAACCAACAGGAAATAAAACATAAGAAATGTTAAAGTAATTAATACAAGATGGTTGCTAAAGATACGAACACGGCAAGCTAACAGCACATAACAGAGGACCGGTCAACCTGTCACCACCATCAGGGTCTTTCAATAGCTGGAGCAAGGAGCACTTGACAGAAGGAGGAGACAAAAACAGGACCAGGTGAACATGGTAAGAGAGCAGGTCAAAAGCAAGAACAAAAAAACATGGACAAGACAAAAAGACGAGACAAAAAGACAAGCCAGGACAAAACTTTCCACCCAGCAGTCCGGATTATGTCCTCCATCTTCATGAGACATTCAGTTTAATCAGATATTATTGCCATTTCTTATTTATTTCATTTCATTTACTGTTGCTTTTTTTTTTTTCAGAACAGACCTCTTTGTATTTGAGAGGAATTTTCCGTCATTTATTTCATTTTGCATCATCTTCCCAGCATCAAGGCTGAAATGGACAAAACGCAGAAAAAAGACAGAGATGGTGTTTCAGTCACTGCAGACCACACATGATAGACACCATGAATGATATAAAATACATCACAGAAGAAAGTGAAGGGAGAGAGATGACGGAGGTGTGTACTGGGTGTGACGTCTGTGACAGGAGGACCAGAAGAGATGATGAAAGTGAAGCAGTGAAGTTCATGTTCATTACTTTTAGTTGATTGCTTTTATTGATTTAATAATCTTTGAAGTACATTAATATGGTTTGGGGTTTAGTTCTCTCTGCACAGAAACAGCCGCTGGAAATCAAAGTCCTTCAAAGAGCTACTTTTACTTTTGTACATTTCAGAGTCTGTACTTTCAAAGTTTATTTCAGAGCTCTTGGGGCAGCGGTGGCCTAGTGGTTAGGGAGATGTCCCAGGATCGAGAGGTTGTTGGTCGAATCTCTGACCAGCAGGTTGCCCTGTGGTACCCTGGAACTAGGTACTGTCCCCATCACTGCTCTCCAGGTGCTTTAAATAGCTGCCCCCCTGCGGCACGCTGCGTATGGATAAAAAGCAGAGGTTGAATTTCATTGTGGTTCACTGTGTGCTGTGCTGTGTTTCACAATGACGTAAAATAGTCTCTTTCACTTTCACATTACTGAGTAAAAATACTGAATCAACACTTTTACCAGATCTGTTTATAAAAACATGTTTGTAGTTCTTTAAGTAAGGAATCTGAGGACTATTGCCACTACAGGTAAGACTACTACAGGTAACCACCAGAATAGAATAGAATAGAATAGAATGATGAAGATGCAGAGGACCGAAAGAAATTGAGATGGTTGACCTCCTGTGGTGACCCCTAAACAGGAGCAGCCGAAAGAAGAAGAAGAAGAAGTATAGAATAGAATAGAATAGAATAGTATCTTTAATGTCATTGTAGAGGTATAACAAAATTAGGAATTTAATAAACTGATATTTAACTATTTATGTTAAAAGCTTTTAAAGGATAAAGTGTTATTGTCTTGCATCTTATGCCCAAAGCCAGGTCTGAATATGAGTATTTTTTTAATTAATGGAAGTTGTAGGATATCACGCATCCGTTAACATCAATGTGAAATTGGACAGCAGGTGGTCAACTGGTCTGAATTTGAGAACAGCGTTTTCGCTCTTTCTTCATTCATCTCAGTGCTCAGTCGCTCTCTAGGAATATCCCCCAGCTGTGTGTGTCCCAGGCTCCTGTAGCGGGATGGGGCAGCTCCTGCGGTCTGTAATATCTCCGTGTGATCGGAGAGGCCTGCCGGCTGCCTGTCACCTCCAGGTTTTGATCATGGGTGTTTATTGGGCTGTTTTAATGAAATGCACGCTAGCGCTGTCCAGTTCCCCATGACCACCCCTTTAATTTAAACCCCACTGTCTGCCCGTCAGTCATCCTCCTGCTGATGTGATCTGGCCACACACACACTCGGCCTGTTGCTTTCTCCCCAGCGCCTGGTCCATGTCTGCATGAAGTCGTTTATTTATCATCTACCTGGCTTATTGTTGATAAAAATTTCTGTTTGTTTCACCAAAGACCTGGGGGCTCTTTTACAGAGCAGAACAGCAGGATACACACACACACACACACACACACAGACCACCTATAAATCAAAATCAGAACCAGATTAAGAATCTCTGTATTGGTCAAATACACTTGCATGTAAAAAGAATATTAGGAGAGACTGATTCTCAAATGGACACATTGATGTCTCAAGGACTTCCACATGTCAAAAAAGGAAGAGACTGTATGATTTTCCATTTTAATATATTGCAGGACAATTTTGTTTACATCCTAACCTTAACAACAAATACGGACTTTACTATTGAAAAAAAGATCATGTTTATTTTAAACAAAAATGTTAAAAAAAATAATAATTATATATACAGAACTGTGCAAAAGCTTTAGGCAGGTGTGAAAAAATGCTGTAATCAAAGAACGCTTTCAGAAATGGAAGTGTTGATCATTTATTTTCATCAACAAAATGCAGTGAATGAACAAAGAGAATCTAAATCAAATCAATATTTGGTGTCACCACCCTTTTTCTTCAAAACAGCATCAGTTCTCTAGGCACACTTGCACACAGTTTTTGAAGAAGCTCGGCTGGTCGGTTGTTCCAAACATGACTGTGTTTCAACCTCCGTGTGACATTGATGATCATCAGTACCTGTTTGGTAAAACTGGTTGATCAGACACCGACTATAATCCTACACAATCCCTGACTGTGTGCAAGTGTACCTAGAAGAACTGATGCTGGTTTGAAGGCAAAAGGTAGTAACACCAAATATTGATTTGATATAGATTTTTCTTTTGTTCGCTGTAGTATTGTACAGTTGTAGTATTATTGGACAGTATAATGGAGCAGCAGTATTATTAGACAGTATAATGGAGCAGCAGTATTATTAGACAGTATAATGGAGCAGCAGTATTATTGGACAGTATAATGGAGCAGCAGTATTATTGGACAGTATAATGGAGCAGCAGTATTATTAGACAGTATAATGGAGCAGCAGTATTATTGGACAGTATAATGGAGCAGCAGTATTATTGGACAGTATAATGGAGCAGCAGTATTATTGGACAGTATAACAGAGCCGCATTTTTACACTGCTGAGAAAGGAAAGAAAAGTAAAGTAAAGAAAAGTTAGAAAGTTAGAATCGACATCAAACAGCACAGACCTCAGAATGAAATGCTCTATAGCAGGGGTGTCAAACTCCAGTCCCGGAGAGCCGGCATTCACCACAGTTTGATAGTTTCCTTCCTCAAATACACACACTACACCCGCCCCTAAGTGTGAACCAGTTGTGTTTTAGGAGGGAAATCACAAAATTGTGCTGGTCTCCAGCCCTCCAAGACTGGAGTTGGACACCCTGCTCTATAGTGGACCTACTGTACCAGTCAGTGTGTTTTATGTGCTTGTACTCTATTGTGCTGGAGCCAATGGTGAGGGCTAACATGGACCTTGCACTCAAGAAAATTACTGGGTCATTTTCTTAATCCAGTGCTTGGTCACTATATAACAGAGCACATGCGGCCTTAAACTGACCCAGCATGGCTGCATTACATGAATAAACCAATAGGGTGGGTTATTAGAGCTGCCCTAACATATGGTTTCTTTGTGTAGAGAATATACTTTACTTTTAAGGGAAGAGTGATGATCTAACGCCTGGCACGCCCAATAACCAATAACTACAACAGAATTACTTTCAGATTTACGGCATTTATCAGACGCTCTTATCTGTTGCCTAACGGCAGGGAAAGTCCTGGGTTTATTTGCAGTTAACGACCTTGCTTAGGGCCTCAGGTGGTGCTGAAGAGACAGAACCAGGCTTTAACCTGCAACATCTTGGTCCTGGGCTGCGTGTCCTACTCCAAGACCCCTATCAGCCCATTATTATTTTATATAATACATAGCATTATTAAACTGATAATTACATATATAGTAAGGATGTTCACCATTGGCCATAAAATGTGAGAACCCTGCTGCCGGACAGTTCTGGCGAGCTGATGTTATTTTATCACATCAGTTCCAAAAAAAAGTTTATTATATGGTTTTTACTTGAAAAGGCACACCTTTATAGGTTTCACATAACAATAAGTAATAAAATGTCAGTAATTTATGATTAAGGTTTGCTTACCAGGATAGCATCGCCTTCACCTCACAGCAAGAAGGTCTTGGGTTCGATTCCCAGTCGGGGCAGTCTGGGTTCTTTCTGTGTGGAGTTGTTCGCCCTGTGCCTGTGTGGGCTCCTCCGGGAACTCCAATTTCTTCACACCATCCAAAATCATTCACTTAAGGAGTGTGTGTGTGTGTGTGTGTGTGTGTGTGTGTGTGTGTGTGTGTGTGTGTGTGTGTGTGTGTGTGTGTATGTTTATGTGTGTGTGTTTGTCTGTGTGTCTGTCCTGTGATGGGCTGCAAACCTATCCAGCATGCCTCTGGATCTTTCTGCCTATGAGCACTGTGAGCACCACCAGGATCAGCAGTTAATAAAGTGAGTGAGTGAGGTTAACTTAGCAGTTCTTCTGTGCTGCTGTCTGATAAGCTGTTTAATTGCCATCTACCCTGTACCCTGTTTTTGTCTGAGACATCCACTCAATGAGTTGTTATTATGTCACAACCACTAACACAAAAACTACCCATCACTGTGGAATAACCCAAGAAAATGTCCCAACTTGGCGTGTTTCCTGGAAAAACAACCCAGTGTTTTTTTTGTTATTTTTTCCAGAATTGAAATTTGTTTTTTAAACTTCCAAGCTTTATTAATTCAGCTTCTTCAGGAAAACTCTGAAATTCACAACATGGGCTTGACACGTCAAAAAGCACACAGAAATTCTGCTTTGTGAAATCTCCCCGTTGATGGTTTAGTAACTCAATCTTTCGTAGGTGTCTCTGTGTTTATTTGGAGTCTGAGTTCTCCTGCTGGATATCTGGGCCCGTCACGCTGGGCTGCTGGCTGGTGTTTAGACGTGCATTGACTGACCAATTCGCACTGTTTTTCCAATTATAGCACAGGATGCCTTTGTATGTGCCTGCATGAGTGTGTCTGGGTGGTAGCTGACCCTGAGGCATGGCCGGTGCAACTGAGGAAATATATTGATCCCATCTGAATTTGGCGAGGGCTGTAAATGTTGCTTGACTGCAAACACACTTCCGAAGACACACCATGAGGGTCAGCTTGGTGCTTGTGTTTGCTATTGCTTATGTTGCCAGTGTCGATCGAACTTCCCAGCTGAAATAGTTCAATGCATACAACCCTTGAAAAACTCCGGTGCCCATTCTGCCTTCAAAGAAGCTTTAAGTAACCCTCTGTATATGGAAGTTACTTTAGATTATGAAATTCCAGATAGAAACATGGAGTGAGTCCTCATGCATAAGGCAGAAGATGTTCACTAATCACTAGTCCATTAACTGGCCATTTATATGATATTTTAAATATATTTCTGAATTCAGAAACTAAACCTAATGGACAAACTCCTTGTTTTTTTGCCGAATGAGGGTCAGCAGGGAACCGTGGTTAGTTCTGTGTGTGTTTGCTCCCCAGCCGGGGCAATCCTGGTCCTTCCCGTGTGGAGTTTCCATGTTCTCCCCGTGTTTGGTGTGTGTTTGCTCTGGTTTCCTCCCACGGCCCAAAGACATGCATGTCAGGTGGAACAGAGATGATAAATCGGGTCCTAGGTCAGAGTGTGTGTGTTGCCCCTGTAATGGACTGACCACCTGCCAAATGTGTTTTCCCCTTTCACCCTAGGAGGTTAGGCTGCTGCACCACTGACACACTGTTTTGGATGGATGGATGGATGGAAGGATGGATGGATGGATGTTTAGATTTTTTCCACTTGCTTTAACAAGATTGTTAAAAGCAAAGGCAGTTTATTCACTTAAATCATTTTTATTGAATGTTTTTAACTAATAACTCAAAGTTACTGGTAAATTACCGGATTGTCCCAGTCACATAGTGAAAGTATATATTACTGTATGTGCATGTGTATTTATCATATTGGCCTTATTTTTTCTTACAGATTGGCTTCAGTGGGGTAACTGCTATCTCTAATGCTCTTTCTAAAAGATGGTTTTAAAACTGAATGTCCTTTTGTAGCACATATCAAGAGAGTGATAAAACTTTTGCCATGGCAACAAGGGGTGCTGGTGGTCTAGTGGTAGGATACTCTCCTACAGACCAAGGGGTCGCAGGTTAGAATCCCACCTCCAGCACTACCACTATTGAGTTTCTGAGCAAAACCCTTAACCCCGCATTGCTCCAGGGGGAATGTCCCTGTAATCAGGAATTGTAAATCGCTCTGGATAAGAGTGTCTGCTAAATGCCGTAAATGTAAAGACGTCCATAACTTCATGCCACCTGTTGAAAGTGCTGTGGAACGTCCTGTTGAGGTTTAGGTTAACACAATCTTTAAAGTGCTTTGATTAACGTGTTTCGATTAAGGCAAAGATGGTCACAAATGAACTGAACTTGCACCTTGATGTATTGTGAGTGCATTGAGAGTATTGTGGGGGGAGGGTTCATCATAATAAATGCAGTAACAGAACTGCTTTAGAGGCGAGGAAAGGTCATAGGACCAGGTCCAGGTTGAGTTAGAGTGGACAGTAAGTTCTGGAAGTGAAAACTACGGTTTCTGACTGTAATGTCGAGGTTAACTCAGGAACTTCCCTCTGTGCAGAATCTTCTCCTTTAAGGCAAAAGTTATGGTTTCATATTTGATTCATTTGCCTGCCGATTAAGTGTGGGGAGAAAAACATCTCTTGTATCGTTCCACGATTTTTGAGACAGACAAACCTTCAGCTCTCTACATCTGAATTTGCCCAACTTTGATATCTGACAGGTCTAAAAATGGAATCCCCTCATTTCTTAAACTGAGGAGTGTTTTCTTGACAGATGACTGAGGGTCTATTTTTTGGGTGAATGCAGCCTGACAGAGTCGGAATGAACAGAATGAGGAGGAAAGTGTTGCCCGTCTTGGTCAGGGCCAAAAGCAGGCTGTGGGAAATTGGCCGCTCTCATGAGCTGCATTAAGAAATGCATTGTGAACTGGAAGAGGAATTGTTTTCACACTTTTTTTCTCTCCAACTCTCAATTTTGTGGCTGGCTTCGGCTCAGCACAGACTGTATAGTAAACCATTTAGAAACCCTTACTCAACAGAATCTGAAAACGGTCGTCCATTTCAAAGGTGCTGGTAAAGAAGTATTTTGTCTCTTTTTTTTTCCATTTTTGCATTTAATTTTTTATGAACATAGAGTGTATCAGCTTTTTGGATAGTGCATAGCTTCTTTTCAACACAGTGGCCCAATTTACCATACACAACATGTTTGGGTGGGTGTGTGTGTGTGTGTGTGTGTGTGTGTGTGTGTGTGTGAGAAAGGACTTAAGAAGCGGCTCATATAAAAACGACAGTGAAGCTTAAAGCCTGCCAGCAGCACTGTGAGGGAATGGCCCAGGAGGAAGACAAGGCAGAGGCTTCGAGCTGTGTGAAGTGTATTTTCAGGCATTAAATTTACAAGAGAGAGAGAGAGAGAGAGAGAGAGAGAGAGAGAGAGAGAACAAGAACGAGAAGGAGGAGAGAAAGCTGCTACCACAGCAGACTCGTCGCCATTTGCACAAAATTAGGTCAACACTTTCTCTCTTCCAAGTCTTCCCCTCCCCTCTTCCTCGCTCCCTCTCTTCCTCTCTCTCTTCTTGCTTGCTTCTCCTTCTCCTTCTTCTTGTCGATTATAAATTCTCTTTCACTTCATGCAAGCAGCTGGCAGCGGAGGGGGAGAGACAGAGATAAAGAAAGGGGGGGAGTCGAGTAGAAGCTCCTTTTAGTATCATTCTCTTATATCTGAGAGTCACTGGTGTGTTTGAATCTGAATGAAGGCCCTAAGCTCACACACACTCCATCACACTCCATCATCAGCGCTGCACATCTGATTTGCTTTTGTCAGATGCAGTTTACACTGAGAGCATCTTCTCTTCTTCTCTCAGCACGAGTGTGGTGTGGATGCAAAGGAAAGCTGCACTTTCCCCAAAATGTCTCCACCTGTTTCAGAGCTTTGAGAAATATTGAATCGAAGATGATGAATTGGCATTAGGAGTTTAGTTCCACCTTGCACAATATGCTGTGGATGTAAACGCACATTTTTTTTAAATTTCAGTCTTGCTGTTAAGACTTCAGCATGTTTGGATTCAAAAGGAATTGTGGCATAAATTGCAACAAGAGACACTTTTAGTTTTGACCATATGTCTGAGCAGTATGTGTCTAAGTGGTTTGTGTCTTGGCAGTGTGTATGTCTGAGCAGTGTGTGTGTGAGCTGTGTGTCTGAGGGGTGTGTGAGCAGTGTGTGTTTGAGCGGTGAATGTAAGTTCTGTGTGTGAGTGTGTGTGTGTGTGTGTGTGTGTGTGTGTGTGTGTGTGTGTGTGTGTGGATCGAGAGAGCTGTGATGATCATTAGAGTTTAAAATGGCGGCGTGTCTGAGGGCCATGTATGATTTATGAACGCTGGCACAGCTGAGTGCAGCCTGAGTGAACTGTCATCATCATACCCCCCCTCTCTCTTTCTCTCCACCTCTTTCAATACCTGTATATCTCTGATTTTTACCCTCATTCACTTCTAGCCTTCTCTTTTTCTATTTCACAATCTTTCTGTATATTTCATTCTCTTTTTCTTCCCAACCCCCCCCCCAACCTCTCTCTGCTGTTGTGAGTAGATGGACAGCTAGAAAAATGTCTGGAGTGAGACACACACACACAAACTGAATGCAGAAAAACATCTCCTGTACTTTATGTCCCATTCAGTTTCTGCGTCACGGACATGCAAACGCCTGTGTTTCAGAAATACATTTATCCACCAGCAGCAGCAGCACGACTGTTGTTAAGGATGGGAATAACATCTTCACAGGTGGGTCTAGCCTGAATTTCACTCCTGCAGAAAGGGGGCAACAACAAAGTGGTGACTATAACTAGATATGACTAAGCATCGACCTCGAAAAAGAGAAAAATGAAAGTGAGATTCATCAAACTCACAAAGATCAAAAAAACAAGTAACAAAAGGCAGTGATATTTTTCTTATCTTTGCTCCAGGTTCCCTCTGTTATGATTTACTGAGCGATGTTCGGAGCTGGATAACTGTGAGTAGTTATGTAATGTGTTGTGTTTGGTGATTCTTGTGCCTTAGAGAAACCGAGTTCATGTTTCCGGTCTCTGTTCTACAGAGATTTTATAGGACAATCAATAGTTTCGAAGCCTCAGCTGCTTAGAAAGCCCTTCTTTACTGTGACTGTTGGTGGGTTTTGATTGGTCAGAATGTCAGCAATACAAGTTCAAATAAGAATCATTCAAAGAGTTTATTATTGTTGTTGTTTTTGTTGTTTTTTATAAATGTGTTAATATGTTTTAATACGATTGTCTTTTTTGGTGGGTCAGTGACAGAGGAGCGCCCAACCATAACTCCACCATCAAACTTTAAACCTTGAAAGATCATTTCCAGAACAGCATATATATAATGTGAAGAATCTTTCAACATTTAAAGAACCTCCACAAAGTGTAAAGGTGTAGTTCCCTTGAATTAGTAAAGAACTTCAGGTGAAGATACTCATTTTTTAAACAGCTTTTTTTAGGAGTGTGTTAAACACACTGCAGGCTGACGTCTGTGACTTTCAGTTCCTGCTTTTAGACCTCTCTAGTAAGTGAAATGAGTTCAATTTGGGTGACTTACTAAACCAGAGATTAAATTCCTCTTTAAAGTGTTGAAAAAGGGCACGGTTGCTTTACAAGTGAAGTTCAAGTCATTGGTCTGTTGTAACATGAAACAGAAGAGCTTCTACATGTTCAGCTAGATCCCAGCATCACATCATCCATAAAGCTGAGTGATCCAGTACCACGAGCTCCCTGACCCCCTGCGACCCCAGTCAGGATGAATGCTATGATGATGGTTTTAATGGATTTAAGGACACTGAACTAAATCCAGTTCATCACTAATTGCGTTCTCTTTTTAATCAGTATGTTAGTTTCTCACAGTGAGGAAAGCCTAGAGACATCACTGATTGTGATAATCATCATGCCGTTCATATGTGTGATGGTCATGCTTATTCTTTTCTTATCACTCAAGTAAAAAAAAAATAAAAACTGTCTCATCTTGCCATTACGTTTCGCTCCAGATGTCTTCAGGTTTTCAGCAAAGAGTAACCTTTCTTCTCTTTTTTTGAGGTCTTCCCAGGTGTTAAAAAACAGGCAAAGCGTGATTTCATTTTTGATCATCTTTCAAATCAAGTCAGCTTTATTTATATAGTGCTTTTCACAACTGGGATTATCATGGAGACAAAGACAGTGTGGTGAGATTGCATTGGCTTGGACATGTGCAGAGGAGAGACGAGGAGTATGTCAGGAGAAGGTTGTTGAGGATGGAGCTTCCAGCAAAGAGGAGAAGAGATAGGACAAAGAGGAAGTTTATGGATGTGGTGAGAGAGGACATGCAGGTGGATGGTTTGAAAGAGGAGGATGCAGAGGACAGGAAGAAATGGAGTCGCATTCTCCGCTGTGGTGACTGCTGAAAGTTGAAGAAGACATCTATTGTTGTCACAAAGCAGCTTTGTGGTCTTTTTGCTGACACAATTGCTGACATCCAGGACATTTCTTCAGGACTGACTGTCACAATTTCTCAGGTGAAAGATAATATTTGAGTGGTTTATGTTTAGCAGATTTTCCAAGAGACACTTTCTTTTCTTTTGTGAGCAACACCAGCAGGATCCCGATCCATCCTTTATGTGGGCCTCTTATGTAAACTAGGGTGCTAGAGCTTATCCCAGGGTAAGAAAACCCAGGACAGGTCACTGGTCCATCGCAGGGCAGATACACAAACACTTAACCATGCAGTCACACCTAGGGGACAAGCATTTCCTATCCACCCCAGCGGGGTCTTGTGAATGCCATATGATTGTAGATTTTTTTTTTTATTCATTTGCCCTAAAAGGTTGCAAGTCTGTGATTATAATTAATCACCAAAGAAAATAGCTGAATTGCACAATTACAAAAATAAATAACAGTGGGACCCTAACTGTGTAATGCAGCCAGGATGTCTAAATTTTATATACCAAGAACAAAGACACAAAAAAACTATAAACTAAAAACAAAATCACAAAGAACAGAGAAAATAACAAACACAGAGATAACAGGCAAGGTCAAATAACAAGTCAAGATACTGCGACAAGGCCAATCAGACTAATCAGAGACAACAAACCATGGCAACAGAAGATGTCAAGAATAGACTATGGACATATATTTTCATAGTTTTAACTAATAATAACAGTTGTCATCAGTACGCAATGAATGCTAGGATAAGTTGGGGCGCTAAGGGTCCAATGGTGGGGAAAAGCCTGGGAAAAGAAGGCTAGGACCTTTGAAGGATGCAGCATCTGAACTGAGACACAGCCACAGGGGGAATTGTAGGAACATAAGAAGATTTACATATAAAATAATTATATATTAATAAATTAGGTTATTTACATGAACAAAAAAAACAAGGAACACCTGAAAGGGGAGGAGACAGAAACTGGATGCAGATGAACTTGATAATAATGGGATAGGGCTAAGGCAGGGCAATAGAAGCATTTGGTAGGACACTAACAAGGATGCATGGTGACCGAGTGCAACAAAAAAACAAGACACATAATAACTGGATTGGGAATACTGAAAAAGTCAACCTCTTTGGCTATACATTTAGCAGGTAGTGTGGCCGATCAGTCTTCGGGAGCATGGGTTCGAATCCCACCACTGCCAAACAGCAGTCTTAGGGGTAGGGGTGGCCTAGTGGTTAAGGACTAGTCCCCCAGATCAGAACATCATGGATTTGAATTCCTTATTATAATATTCCTCATTTGGTTGCCCTGAGGTACTCTTGAGCAAGGTACTGTCCCTGTCATTGCTCCCTGGGTGCTTTCAACAGCTGCATGTGTGTGTATCGGTTAAATGCAGAGCCTGGAGGGCAGCAGTGACCTAGTGGTTAGGGAGTTGGCCACAGAATCAGAAGGTTGTAGCTTTGAAACCCAGACCAGTAGGTTGCCCTGAGTTATCCTTGAGCAAGGTACCCTCCCCATCACTACTCCCTGGGTGCTTTTAATAGCTGCCCCCTACTGCACATGTGTTTACCAATATGTCTTTCTTGCTGACTGTCAGCGTCACTGTCAGGGTCTTCATGTGAAGTCACATATATTCTCATTCCTATTCCAGCTTCATTCCTAGAGGAAACTACTTTTTCTCTTGGGTCCACTTACAGCTCCTCACCTGGTTATTATCAGAAAGGTGAGCTGCCCATTAAGAATCCCAAGGTGGCTACGTTTGGAGTGGAGAAGGGAGGAAGTGGGATGTGGAAAAATAGAAACCTTTCATTTTAAAATCAATGGCACTCTCGGCTGCAGGTTTCCCCACACAGAGCTGACTGGACCAACTCACTGCTCATCAACAAGGCCCTCAGAGTGGTGAGGAGTTTGGTTAGTATGTGGACGACTGGATGATTGAATAACTTAAATGATGAAGTTCATCTGGCCATGAGGTGAATGTGAGGAATCTCTTGAGAATCTCTAGCATCAGTGCAAAACAATATACCTGCTGTTAGATAATGATCACCAAACCTCTTGCCATAAAGCTCCAATGGCCTTTCAGTTTTCTGTGATTGGCTACTGACCCTAACAGGTCTGTTAACTACAGCAGTCAAATCAAAATGCATGGTAAACATGTACCTGGGTAATTGGATTACATAAACGAATAAAGAGCTCTAAACTGCCTTCCCCGTGTTGCAGAACATCATGATAAGCATCTCTTCATTCAGTGGCTCCTGAGAGAGCTTAAGGAGAGTTTAAGGTTTTTTACAGTCACTTAGGGACCTTGCTTCATTTTCAGTTCAGCAAAAAATTAATGTTTTTGGTCAATCAAGGCCTGTTTAGAGGCTGAATTATTAAAAAAAACAACGGTTCACACAACTTGCACGTCTTCAGCCTTGTCCTTGCCAAGCAGGCTTCTCATAATTACTTAATGCTTTGGGCCAGCGGTGGCCTAGTGGTTAAGGAGTTGGCCCCAGGATCAGAAGATCATGGGTTTGAATCCCAGACCAGTAGGTTGCCCTGCAGTACCCTTGAGCAAGGTACCGTCACTGCTCACCGGCCGCTTTCAACAGCCGCCTCCTGCTGCACGTGTATGGCTAAAATGCAGAGGTGTTGTTTTGTGGTGGTTCACTGTGTGCTGTGCTGTGTTTCACAATGACAAGAACAGTCACTTTCACTTTCATATTGCCCTGAATAGCCTACACTGGACCCAAAAGTGTTTGTTCAATTGTGCTGGACTTAAAATGAAAGTTCTTCATGCTAGAAAACAAAATGACAAACCAAGTGACGCTCATTGTACAACAAAGCGTTCAAAGACTTGACGGTTTGTTGCAGACTCAAAGACTTGATCTCATTTGTTGAGATTATTTGAGAAGTCTGGCATAGTGTCAAATGTGTTATTTTTCTTAAACAGGTTTCTTTTGTTGAACATTTTGAGGAGGAATTTTATTGAACACTTAGGATGACTCTAATGAACTAGCCAACCTCAACATCTAATATATAACTAAAGTTTAAGCCTCACGTTCCCCATGTGTCATGGTGACCACCGAACCCCAGCAATGGCCACGGTCCCAGTCCCTGGAATTCTGAGCCGGAGCTTGTATCGAACCTCTCATTAATCGCACCTGGTTTGCCAGGCATTTAAGGTTTGGCAGTCCCACCCAGTATCGCCTGCTCACTGTTTTGTGTCTGTTTCGCCTAGTTTCTTAGAACCATTGTGTCGATCAGATTAAAGAACCCTGAAGTCTGCCACGTGCTTCTGCCTCTCTTTCCTTGTACACATGACACCAGGACACAATACAAGCTGTAAAGGGGTTTGTTAACTGACCAAAGCACAATTTGGGGGCTTCATAAATCTTTAAATGAAGATGTATTGAATGTTTGTCAATTTGATGAAAATGTTATTGAATAAAAGCAACATATCACTTTGTTTCCAGACATGATTAGCCTAAATCTTTGCGCATGAACTTGCACACCAGTGTTTTAGAGCAAAATTATGTTTTAAGAAGAATTCTGATCTGATCCTGATTCAATAGTTTAATGCAAATTAGATGAGTATTGTAACACAATATATAGTTGTGTTTTTATTAGTTATTTCCTGACTAATGTCCATTTGCTCCATTGTTTATGTTTGCCCTTGATTTGTTTCAGCAGTAGTAGTTTTAATGGATAATGTGAATTAGCAGATGGATTTAAACTTTCACTCCTGTGGCTGAAAATATTAAACTCTCACTCACTCACTCATTTTCTGAGCTGCTTGTCTTAATTGGCATCATGGATGGTGCTGGAGACTCATAGGGCATCTCATAGGGCATAAGGGAACATCTTTGACAGGTCACCAGTCCATCACAAGTCAGACAGTCACTCACACCTAGAGGACAATGTATCAACCAGTCCATCTGATATGCAGGGCTTTGAAAAGCAAGAGAGAACCCATGCAGAACAGGGAGAACATGTCCAATGCACTAAGAAAGGTCCTGGACCGGCCTGCATGGGTATCGAACCCAAGAACTTCTCACTGTCAGCACTTCTCCACTGCACCACCGTGCAACCCTAAAAACAAAACAGTAACACATAATAATAATAATAATAATAATAATAATAATAATAATAAATATTACTGTTTTTATTATTATTGTTATTATTATTATTAGTAGTAGTAGTACTAGTAGTATTATCACAGTATAAATGATCACATGGTGTTCTTAAATCAGCTCTATCAAAACATGAGTTTTAAGACAATTCTTTAAAAGGACACCTTTCAGAGGAAAGAGCGAATAGATTGAAAATCTGACTTGATATCTGTCGATATCAAAATAGAGCTTTACAGGTGACACATGTGAGATTATTTTATTTGTGTTTTTTTTTTGTAATCCTGATAGCATATTTGAGTGGTGGGAGACTGAGAGTATTTGAGCTCATGCCTACCACAACTGATTTATTCTCTTGCTTCAGCTGCGATGATAAACTAGTATTTACTGGCTAATAAGGCACGTTGAAGCTGTCTGGGTGGCAAATGTTAAATAACCTTGACCCTTCGGGGGAGCACCAAGCCTTCAGCTGTCTTGTCTTGGCCAGTTGCTCAGCATTTACGGACTTGGCTTATTCTGATTGGTTGAAATATCAATGGCTGATAAGCAATGGCAGTAACTGATTGGCTGCAGCCCTGTCTGGGCTTCTCCATTGTGTTGTAGACTGTGGGGGAATTCGTTGAGGTCAGAGATGTTGGGGTGCTTGGGTTTCATCAGCCACAATCCCATGTGTAACTTTCCATGGGAGGGATATATTCTTAGTCTAGATCAAACCAGACACCAGAATATATTTATCCCAAATACACATGTTTCAATAAAAAATCACCTTTCATATTCAGCCCATTGTCAAATCACCCAGAGCTGAAGCTTAATCTGTGTGTGAGTATGTGTGTGTAACGGTCCCAGCTGCCTAGTCGTTGGGATGTTACTCATCCCCTCCCCCCAATCCCCTCCATGCAAACACCCCTCCTATTGTTCCCATTGAACACAGAGACTAGTGTTATTGACTCAGCATTGCACATATTGACCATTGGTTGGCTCTGCCCCAGTGCAGCCATCAACAACACTCTCTTCTATCACTACACATATACGTCCCATATGTTTCATGTGTATTAGACATGTATACATACATGTTTATCAGGAAATTCAGACAGATTGGTAACCAATGGCAACAAACTGTGCTCAATAATGAAAAAGTCAAAACTGGACATGCATGATTTCTATATAATAACCAGTTTGCAATCATGGTAGGTCATTGCTGCTTTCCTCAACTTCAGGATATTTTTGCCCTGAAAATCTATGAAAAACACAAGCCCATGTATCCTCACCCATACCAAATGGCACACGGAGGGGGAGGACAACATGCTCAGGGCTGAGGTGGGAGGGGTGACAGACAGTGGGGAGGTGGTGGGACAAAGAGGGTGAAAAAAAACTGTTCAGTATTAACTGAGAGAACCCACCTCCATTGCTCAGAGTGAGAGGAAAGAAAAGCAAAAGAATGAGGTTAGAAAATGCAGAGGGAGCCCTTTGATGCTGGTGGAGAGGGTGTGTGCGCAGGCTGTGGTTAGAGCCGGCAGATTAGTCCTTACTGGCTGTTGGGGCTGTAGTGGCTACATCGAGGGCAGGAGATCGTGACTAATGAGGGGGTCTCACAAAGCCCCCCTACATCTCTGCCTTAGATACCAGTTCACCACTTGGATACACCACTGAGAAAGAGAGAGAGGCCAAATATTAATTCAGAATTAGAATCGGGCAAATATTATGTGCACAGTATTAAGAAGGCCCTCCCGAAGAATTACATTAACATTATTTCTGCCACCACTTCAGTTTTGGGACAATCTTCAGTCTGTAAACGACTGTCATTCCTCAGAAATTCCAGAAATTCCCAGAGCTCCATCAATGCATATTGTACTTTGGGACCTGAGGCTTATTTTCAACAAACACTGCTTGCTGGCACTTGTAAAATGTTCTGTAAACACTGGTCCAAGGCAGGAAGGAAGCACTAGATATGTAAACTGTGTGTTTTCCCTTTTTTTGGTCAGAGCTCATGTCTTGATGGAATGTGTAGTTCAGCAGAGTGAATGCAACAATGCTTTACTGCATAAAAATTTATTTATGTTTGTTTTTTACAATGTAAGATTTTTGATTGCTTTTTTTTATTCATGACTGCAAAATTTCCAGCCTTTGCTTTAAAATGTAAAATGTAATGTAAATGTAAATGTAAATGTAAATGTAAATGTAAAATGTAAAATGTAAAATGTAAGAGTGCTAAGAAGCTAAGACCAGCTCCCCAGCTGATCGCTGTCACCAGTTGAACTCTCTCCTAACAGGCCTGAAGGTCATTACAGTTGCACAGCTTTTCTAATTCCGTTTCAGATCCTTAGACTAAAGGAAAATGGTGAAAAATCAAATATATTGTACTGCTGAAATGTCTTGAGTTCCTCATTTCTTTATATTTTGTAGGAAAATGAGGAACAGTGATTTATTCCAACAAATAAACTGTGTATAAATACAGTCAATAACACAAACAGAGCATCTATAATTCTGTCAAACTTTAAAGTCAATATTTGTTACAACCAATATTTTTATTAAACACAGTCGGAACTCTCTTTCAAGCTTTCCGGGCATCTTCAGGAATCATTCTCCAGGCTTCTTGAAGAACGTTTCACAGCTGGATTTGTTCTGCTTCTATGGTTCATACGTAGCTCACTATGTGTCTTAACCAACAAAAAAATAATCCTCTGATCTGGTACAGAGACTGAACTGAAAATGAGAGACAAAAATGTTGTCCTTTAGGATGCCTGGAAAACTTCTCCTCAACAATATGTTAAAATACAAGAAAGCGTGGCTCTTTGAAAGCAAAAAATAGTACTTTACACGGTACTACATATCACATGATCCTCCAAGATAGGAAAACTATTTGTTTTGTCTGAGATGAGTTCATTAAGGATTAGGCATGCAGTTGCCATGACACCATGGTTGCCATGGCACTAATTACAAGTCTCCATTACTTGTCACTACATTCACCACATATGACCAAAAATGTAACCAAGTTTAAACCAGAATTTTAGAAACAAATATGTCTTTGGAATAGATGGGTTGAGGGGGAAATTGTGTAAATTCAGTTTTTGAACAAGGGATCAAAGTTTTTTTCTGACTCCATTGCATCCTTTCTCTAAGGGTGTTTTCACACTTGTCCATGTCTTATTTGAGAAAACATGTTTTTTGCCAAGTACGATACATTGAGACATGCATTTTCCACAATAACCTACTAACACCACTTTTTGTCTTCTACCTTGCCAAGCAGACATGAACATGAAGCAACATGACAAAATAAACAAATCCCATTGCTTAATACCATTTCGAACACTCTGAGGACTGGATCGCACCAGCCACTCATTACAGGAAGGTTCTGGCTCTCTGGGCATCACTTGGACTCAGAAACAGCTCTGAAATTTGTAGTAAACTCTTGGATAAAAAACTTCTATTCTGAAAATGGCTTTAAAGGGAAATTCAAACAATTCTTCAAATTCTCCGCTAATTAAATGAAAATGAAACGCCCAGTTCTAGGAAAACGTACAAAGTCGGATTTATTCGCAGTGGAGGTGATAGTAATCAGACATCTGAAGAGTTTCATGCCTTGAAAAGCTCCCATGCAAAAAGTTATAATATGAAATGATTATGGGTGCGCTGCATGTTGTCAGAGACATTGTTTGATGGCAGTTTTCAGAGAGTTTTGGCCTTGAAATACAGATATCTGCAGTTTTCTAAGGGAAAGTGCTAAAAGTTGAATATATCACACATGTCATTTCACCAGTGGTTAAAAACAGTCCCTGACTATATTTGTGTTGCAGACATCATGACCCATAGTTTCTAAGCATGTGAACAGCTGCTCATTTTCCCTACAGTGAACCTTTCGACCATTAAATCACTCTTAATGACTTTGTTTACATCTGAATGACTGAATTATGCAGAAATGCAAAATAAATGGCTCCCCTTTAATGGTTTCCAATCGCTGTGACAAAAAGTAACAGGTGAGGTTTTAAATCTTCTGACATCATGGTACTTTTGTGAGCTTTCTTCTTTCCTGAAACACTTAAACTGTATGCGAATCAGGCTGCATTATGGCTGAAGTGAAAGGGAATGAAGATGAGTTTCTGACAGTCTCAACGCTACAGGCTTCCAATGAACTCAATTCACTTCAAAGCCGGCAGCCTCACAAAGCCTGGCTTGTTTAAGGCTGGTTAAAGACCCAGCATGCTGAATTGTTGCCCCCCCCCCCCCCCCCCCAATCCCTTAAAGAGAGTTTTAATGACTGTTACACAAAGTGTGCTATTGTACTAGTCACTGTCATCACTGTCATTGAACAACTGGATGTATATGCCTTAGTCAATAGTCATTAAGATTAGCTTTGAGCTGGCACATGCCAAAAAAAGGCTGTGGCTGACATAAAAACATGCAATCAGCAATCCTCATGTAATTAAATACAGCAACATCATGAGTGATCTGCTAACTGCCTCTAATAGGGTTAGCAACCAGTGTTTTTTCATCTTATGCCCCTGTACCAAGTGGATTTATCAAGGCCACACTTTGGAGGATGCCGGTATGTGGTGGCTTTGAAGCTGCATTTGCATCCAAAAATATGGCAGTGCTGTGATTGTGATGAAAATAGAGTCATGTTGTGACAGTCTCCTGCTGCACTGCTTCCTCCTGAGCCAACAAAAAGTTGCTTCCCCTTTAGTGGCTACTATTTTAGAGATAGCATCGTGGCCGAGGCGGAAACTGAGCTTTGGCAGCTGGTTGTACCAAAGCAAAACATTGGCATACATGTGAAGATATACCAAGCTATACCGTGTTTTTAGTGTGGATTTGAGAAAAATTCCAGCATACAAATTTTCTGAAAACAAAAGGTTTTTTGAATTGATAAAGAAATTCAGAGCAATTTTACCTTTGCTGAGCCAATAATAAAAAAATCTATATAATTCTTTTATTATTTTTTTGTTAAGAAAATAGATGGTGAATACTGTATGGCTGAGATTATTTAAGTCACAGCTGTCAGCTAATCATCTTGAGCTGATCCGACAATATAAAATGGTGATATCATTTTGGAAGATGGCAGTAGCTGATAGTACAGTATTTGTATGTCCCCACAAAATGAAATGCTTTTCCAATCAGATGGATAGACAGATAGATAGATAGAGAGATAGATAGATAGAGAGAGAGAGAGAGAGAGAGAGAGAGAGAGAGAGAGAGAGCGAGAGAGAGAGAGAGAGAGAGAGAGTGTGTGTGTGTGAGAGAGAGAGAGAGTTTTTAAGCTTCTGGTGCTCCTTTTTGAGATAAGCTATAGCTGTCCGCAATTAGGGGAGGAGCAATGCATAATAGCTGGCAACACCCTCCCTTATAACTCTTAATCCAATTACTGCTTATAATGAAATGTCTGCTTACAGAAGTTGTAGAAGTGTAAATACAGAAAAGTAAACATTTCTGTTTTCTTAAATAGACATGCTTGATGTAGTTCTTGACAGTGTGTTAATTTTGACAGTTTTCCTGTTTATTTTTTCATTCTATTTTATTGACAACTCAAGGTATGTTGTGCAACTGCTGACTGACTGGGTTTGGGTGTAAAGGAAAAATGAATTTTCTGACCAAACCCTCACTTTCAAAAAGGCAAAGCCGTCAGGAGAGTATTACAGAAAAGGAGTATGCTCCACACATCTTCACTGCATTTATGCCGAGCTGCCATGTGGGATTCTCGCTCTCTGTCAGACTTCAGTCGGTGACCTACTTTGGCTGTGGTTCATGCTGAAGGGGGAGCGAGCCTTTGACTGAATCTTCACCTCCACAAAAGAAGGCAACAATGGCCGGCTCCTGCGCCGCTGCTGCTTTTTCAGTGCCGCGAAAGGAGGATTTAATGAGGGAGATCAGCACTAACACTCACCTTCCACACCCAATAACGGCTGCAGGTTTCTGTACACGAGAAAAAAATGGAATGGGGGTAGCAGCCTTATCAGCAAGGGGGGACCACACACTCGATTAAAAAAAAGTGGAAAGGGGTGGACAAAAGAAAGGCCGAGAGGGAAGCAATCAGGGGAAAAGAAAGAAAGAAATGAAAGGAGTGGCCAGAAAGTAGGGGTGGAAGAAGATTAATGATAAAATTATTCAGAAGGAGTGATGGAGAGAGACTGAGGGAGAGATACAGCCCGGAGAAGGTGGATCTCATTACTGTTTCTGCTAAGAGACCCACCCCAAACTCCCCATAGCCCTCTACATCAGTCCGATTAGGGCAAATCTCTTAAACACACTGGTGCACAGAGGAAGGTCAGTTTTCTGTCCGTTCATCATTAATTACATTTAGCCTCTGTCAACCAAAAAGTGAGTTTTTCTTCCCCTTCTGTAAGCACTGCAGTGCTCCTCCCTTGATTAGACTCACTATATAGACTCCACAGTTCAGGCTTTCACTTAAAATTTTAACACTCATCATAATCAGGTTTTTTTTTTTTTAATTCAGCTGCAACGTTCTTGTGTATAAAACATCACCACAGTTTTATCATTCAGTTTAAGTACTTTCTGCAATATCACCATCTAACACAGTAGCTGTTATTTACTGTTATTTTGCACACATTTGATGATGGACCGATATAAATGCTCCAAATGTTTGTGAAATTAAACAAGTTAATGTATTCTTTTTGCCTTCTCCTGCAAAGTTAATCTTTAAAGTTAATGTTCATGTGGAAACAGTGCGAACATTTTAATCCACTGAATATAATACATTTCTTTTCAATGTATTTCATGTATTTTCTAGATTTACATGGAATAAAGTAGACAAGATTAATTTACCAGCTTGCCTTCCTGGAGTCTTTAAAAACCTTAAGCTTACCTTATATATTCCTGAGTGATTGATTGATTGATTGATTGATTGATTGATTGGTTGATTGGTTGATTGATTAATTGATTGTGTTCCTTGTTTTTATGGTATATGTTTTGAGGTCCATTTAAAGGGTGCATTAAAAAAAATGTCCTCACTTTTTGAGACTCAAATTTAAGAATGTGAAGTAATACCTCCCAGTTAATATCCAATAAAAAACAGTTTTCAAAGAGGAGATATTTTGGATGTTAATGTTACTGAAACTGCACGTTCTACAGTTTTCTTATTCATGTTACATTCATCTGCAACCAAGCCCATCAGTCTGTACACATGTAGCTCTTTCTCATGGTTTCAACTAATTATCATAAAACCAACTGTTTTGTTTCGCAACTCTGCGCCATGTTCTGTAATTATGCACAAAATCATCAAAAACTCTTTGATGAGTGTGGTACTTGGCAACCTCAATCTACAGTTGAGCCAAATTACTTGAGGAAAGAAAGGTTCGCTGTGATTGTTATTAATAAGAAATGAAAGGGGTTATTGAACATTGTTGTATTTTATCATACTAAGATAGAGTTACAGACTGCTTATCAAAAATGGGCTTTTAATCGGTCGTAAACATTGATCCCAAACTTGTGAATGGCAATTCCAGACTTCTGAGCGATGGTGTAGACAGCCGCTTTGTTTCAGCTACACTCCTCCATTTTGTGTCTTTGTGCTGTGGGTGGAAAGGCAGTGTGTTCAGCCTGGGAGCTTTCAGAGGCGAGCTGTATTGCTGCAGTGTGTCTGTATTGTTCCTCTCTCTAAAATGCAACTTTGCACATCATTGTTCAGGCAATAGTGCTTTATTATACACAGACAAACCCAAAGACAGCTGGGTGTGAATGCTGTATGCAATAGTGTGTGTGTGTGTGTGTGTGTGTGTGTGTGTGTGTGTATGTGTGCGCGCGCGCGCCTTAGCTAGACCGTGACGAACAGTTCACTAGGGCAGCACAGGCCCACTGGCAGTGCAGCTGCAGCATTAGTGGGTCAGTGTGCCATCATCCCATTCATCAGCATCACCGTTCACTCCCTCCCATCCTCTCTCTTTCTCTCTCTCCCTCTCTCTTTCTCACTCTCTTTCTATCTCTCTCTCTTCCACATCTTTTATTTAAGATCTTACACCTGACTAAAAACCACCAGTCAACACCGAACTGACAAGTTTTCTATAAGCTTTGCAAGACGAAAGAGTGGAGACTCAGCAACTTCCTCCTTTTCGTGTTAAATGGTGGAATAATAACTGCAAGGGCCCACATACCTCCTCAACGTACCTTTACTTCACACTCAGCTTCATAATTGTCGGCCCTCTTGGTTTAGATGGGAACAGAGCTGTTTGTGGTTAACTGCCTTGAATCAATATGAAATATGAAACATGCAAACAAAATGAAAACATTTAACTGAAACAAATTCAGTCTAAGAATTTTTGTTTTTTCTATCATCTCGGACTTTCGTCCTATAATCCAGTACCACACAGAACCCTGGTTTGGATAAGCAGCTACAAAAAGGATGGAAGAATGGATGGACAGACTGAGGGGTGGATGGTTGGTTGGATTGATGGATGGACAAATGGATGGATAGATGGATGGATGGACAAATGGATGGATGGATGGATGTTTTTATCAATGCCATGTTCCATTCCTGTTTACTCCCACTCTGATTTTTATGGACACAACATAACTAAAGCCTAATGTTACTTATAAAAAGAAGGACGAGTCTACATAAAAGATTTTAAAATGGTAACCATGGTGAAGGATCTGTGGCTGTTATCCTGTAAATACCCTGGGATCCTTGATAGGGTAAATGATGTCCTGGATCTCAGTTATCAAGAGATTCCACATTTAAATCTGACCTTTGACCATCGTGCCTAGCACACTTAGACACTGTCAACTAACCTGAGCTTTCCGCAAATAAATGAAAGCTCTCAAACAAAGAGAAAGAGAGTTAGGTTATAGTGACTACACACTAAATGGTCAAGTGTGGGTTCAAATCCTTTGTGACACATGAGCTCACCATTGACCTTATTATGAGGACAGCAGATGTAAATGGGGGCGGGGAGGTCATGCAAAGCAAACACACATGCACAACTACAACATGCGGTTCACTTGTGCCTGACATATTAAAGAACCTTGGGCCTTGGTTGCCATTCAGTTTTCGTGCACAATAAACAACGACACAAGCAATAAAAGTTGGGAGGGAAATGTTCACCTTACACATTTATTAGAGTTGGAAATGATTGGGTTGAAATGAATTTATTTATATATTTATCCATTTATCTGAGGCCTTTATTCTCATTAGAGTCACAAGTACAAGGGACTCTAACAGGGCGAAAGGCATAGAAACACCCTGGATGGGTTGCCAGTCCATCACAGGGCAGATATCCCCAGAATATCAGGAACTGACCCTACAGGAAGAATCCTGCGGAACAACTTCACAAACTCAGCTGGGAATTAAACACAGATTGCTACCAATTGCATCACTGTACCATTCTTAATTACTAATTAGTTATTAGTTAATTATATTGTTATAATTATTATATATTATTTATCTCTGTGGCTTATATTTTTACCTTCCAACTTCCCATTATAGATAGATAGATAGATAGATAGATAGATAGATAGATAGATAGATAGATAGATAGATAGAAAGATAGATGGATGTGTGTGTGAATATATATATACTGATTCAAAGGGTCTCTGGAATTCATGTTGTCTTGAATAAAGATAGAATCTTTATTTATAAAGATATATATATATATCATATATATATATATCTTTATAAATAAAGATTCTATCTTTATTCAAGACAACAAGAATTCCAGAGACCCTTTGAATCAAAGAAAAGGAGCCAAACTGAGGTAAAGCATCTCAACCACCCTGCTAGTTTTATCTTTGTCCTCCTCATCAGATGAGTCATTCAGAGTAATTCGTTCTCTCCAGTGATGATTGGAAGAAAAATACCTGTTATAGAAACAATGCCGCCTTCTGCCCTTCTTGTGTATTCCCCAGATAACTAAAATCAAGCAGCACCTCCAACAGACCTCCCTAATGCAGCTATAGTCTCACTCAGCTCCAAGATGCATCATCAGGAGGGGATTTTCTTAGTGATCAAGTGTTTTTTTTTTTTGTTTTGTTTTTTAAAGGTTTTAGTGGAAATGAAATGAATCAAACTGAGTTACACTGAACTGAACTGAATCAGTATCTCAGCTGCAAAAGGTACGCATGCCAAAAATATGCAATCCAATGTGTTTTACTGAACAAGGACGTTTCCTAAGATGGATCTCACTTCCTTTTACAGTCACGAGTGACTGTGTGTGAGCGTATGTGTGTGTGCATGTGTGTGTGCATGAGAGCCTGTACATGCATGTGGAGAGGCTGCTGTGCCCACGCTGAAGGTAAAAATAATCACTTCTTTTACATCCTTTCTTACATGTGAGCACATTTGGCATCCCCCCTCCCACCACCCCACCCCCACCAGACACACACACACACACACATCCTCCCATCCTCTACCCATCCAGATCTTAGGCAGGTGGCTGAGAGGGAGAAGAAAAGGAGGAAAGAAGCAGAAATGGAAGATGAGGATGCAGGCAGGCAGAAACTGAGAAACATGGAGAATTTGGAGAGGAAGAAGAGGATGCACAAAATGATTCACGTTAACTGGACAGTATAAATTGAATATGCCTCATGAGGGTAGTACAAGGGTGATAAACAGTGGCTGGAGACCATGATGTATTGTGTTAATGTGCTATTGAGGAACAGTTATCCAGGTTTCCTGAAGGACAATGTTTTTGTCTCTCATTTTGAATCCAGTCTCTGTACTTGATCAGATTCCGAGGATTGTATTTGGTTTGTTAAGCCACACAGTGACCTTAAGACATGAAGCAGTGAATAATCAGGTGCCGATGATTCCAGATGATCAGGTGATTCGCTTACTGCTGAGGCTGAACGCTGAGTGGTCGGAACCCCCTTATCTATACCTTGTATCTTCAGATCCTTCTATTATCTACTCAATCTACTCAATATGCCAAAGATAACATGGTTTGACAGGCATAAAATAGAATTTTTGCACCAAAAAGGTGATTCACTGGCAAAAAACTAAGAAATGAACGCTGACCATGATTTTTTGCACACTAATGTATATTCATTATTACATTACATAAAATAAATGTAGCAGGATGTTGGTCACCTTGGGGGTCCAAATATATTTACCTTGCCATCCATCAAATTCCAGAGGCTCCCACAGGCTGGCTGCGGTGCACATCAATCCCACATTTCAATCCAAAACATGGTGCTATTCATAGCACATGGACACTCAGCCCAATGTGATGAAGACAAAAAAGGGCCAAATCCTGCTTTCTTCTGACCTATTCTTAGCCTGAACCCTCCAATAGCCACTGCTGCCCATAACACTGCATTATATGTCTCAAATTATTCTTTTTATTCCTCTTTATAGTTTATTTCCATAAACATTTAATAGTCATGCATTTTATATATACATATTTGTGTCAGGACAGCGGTGGCTTAGTGTTTGCAGATTTAAGGTCATGGCTTCGAATCCCAGATCGATAGGTTGCCCTGAGGTACTTTTGAGCAAGGTACCATCCCCATTACTGCTTCCTGGGTTCTTTAAATAGCTACCCCTCCTACACAGTGTGCATGGGTGACAAGCAAAGGTTGCATTTTGCTGTGTTTCACTGTGCGCTGTGTCCATGTGTCATGATAAATAATCACTTTCATAAAAATAATGATCAATTATCAAATATAATCAATATAAATATATAAATTAGTTCTAATTTCTATATCAGGAAAGTTTAAGAAACATCCTTGATATGTTCTGTTCCGTTGAAATGAAACTGAATCAGATTTCTGATCTGAACAGTCACACTGAGTGTGAGATTTGGACCGGGGGTGGGGGGGTTGGCACAAGGTATCGGCTGTTCATATGCAGGCAGAGTGATTCTCCTAATTGAATTCACGATATCTCTCCTCCTTGCGGTAAACAAACCATTTTTCTCATTTGGAGGCTGCTGTGGAACAGAGGCTCCACAGTTGTGATGGCATAAGAGCCATTATGTAGCACATTAGACGTTGGACAAATGAGGATAAGTTGGTGGATAATGGCAGAGAGAGGGCAGATAAATCCACCTTTTGTTTTGTGATGTAAACAGCTGCCTTAGGTGTGGTTGGGTTGTGATGACTGGTAAAATCAGGAGAAGACTATTTTGTAACATGGAATAGTTACATTTAAATCCCTGTGTCCATTCTGTCTGTAGCCTTTTTTGCATTGGAAACTTTCTAACTTTCCTCCTGGGATTTCCCCCACTATGTGTTGGCACAGCTTGGGCGATAGAGGTAGCAGAAAAAGGGAAAGCAAAAGAGGAAGAGAGTGCAGTGACGTAGTGAAAGCGAAAGGCACAGCCGTCCGTGAGCAACACATTAGAGTAAAAGGCATGATAATGAACACTGCATTGGGATTCCCAGTAGTATTCATGCTGAGGAAAGCACCTTGTGCTGTCACACTTCTCAAAGTGGTTGGCAAACGCTCAGCCCGGGCCTGTGTCAGTGTTTACAGATGTGACTGCCAGGCTAATCCCACTGGGACTTCAGGTGAATTCCAGCACACTAGGTCACTAGCATATATAGAGTTACATCAGAGTTTCTTTTTGCAGAAACGTCCTCTTTTAACCTTAAGGGCCTGTATGTGGACCCAAACTTTAGTTCCTTACTTTAGAAATAAAGATGAGCTGCAATCTTTATGAGAATGAAGATCTCTACAAATAATACAGAACATTCAGAATCTGTATCAGAGGTTGTGCTAAACATTGTATACAGCAGTATAACAATATATCTTTAAGGCTTAATAACCTGCAGTATCTCTTCATGGTTCACCCAGAAGTGATGGCTAGCAGAAGCAGTGGGGGAGCTTTTGAAACAGCAGCGATCCCTCCAGCTCCACAGTCATCAACTGGGCCCGCTGTGAACCATGTAAGGGGGATCCCAGAAGTGTCAGGCCTTCGACCTTTGACCCCAGCAGCTCCACACTAAAGCTCAAAGCTAAAGTCAAGATTTTTTTTTCCTCCTTCATCTCTGTCCAACTCGGACATCTGGCTCATGGCAGGCTGTGCCATATGCTCACTTTGTCTCTAAGGTTCTTAGCTTTCCTGCCTGATCAATAGCAGCTCGCAAATTGGACACCAGGCCTCATTTGGGATTAGTAGTCATGATGGACGGCATAAAAGGAAACAACAGACAATTCTGACTACAAAAGAGGAAACACATGGACTAATAACTATATACACATCTCTAACAACAGCCACTGTATAAAGTCCCGGCTTACATTCTTGTATATTTTCCGGCAAATTCTGGAAACGTTTATATGGAAGTGTCCACTTCTGTAGAAGAGACAGCGAGAAGTTCCATTTATTTCTGTTTCCTAATTGTTCGAAGTTTTTATTTTAGGTTATTATTCAGGTTTTCATCAGGTTTTATTATTCAGACTTGCTATAAATTATAAAAGTACAGGGACATTAATGCAGTGGCTACAAAACTCCCACCAATGAGGTTCAAACCACATTTTATTTGAACCATTTTTAATTTATATGTACTATAACAACTCATCGTCTGTATATTTAAATACCCTCAACTAGACAATCTTTGCTATTAAACTTTTCTTTTGTATTTTGGAAGGAACAAGGAAATATTTCACTGTAATGATATATATATATATCATTATTATCATTATATATATATTGTATAATGCATAATATATAATTACATATTACATATATAATACAGTTCTAGGAAGCAAGTTACAGTTCAGCAATGAATATTGACATTTAGGAGCTGCAGGGTCTGAGTCACATGGACTCGAGTAAAGTGAATTTGAACTTTTAAATATGATTAAAATGATAATCCTTTCGCTGCTGTGGGAGGTTAATTGCTTTAATTTAGTCTATATACAATTAAAAATTCAACAAACTTGTAAAGTTGCACAGGACTAGCATATAAACCTGTATTAGGACTTTTATAAGTACCAGCATTGGAAAATAACTAAACATTTGTTATTAGCACAGGACTAGCTCAAGTACTAAAATTAAAACAAGATTAGAATATGTGCCCGCACTAAAACAGGATCAGATGATATACTCCTATTAGAAATGTACCAATATTAGCACAGGACTTGGATGATGATCACAGATGGCGCCACTCCGGCCACTCCGGGTCTTGTCATCCGACTTTTATTTGTATGAGTAATAGTGATGTGCAAGTGAAAGTGACTATTTTGTCATTGTGAAACACGGCACAGCACACAGTGAGCCACAACGAAATTCAACCTCTGCTTTGCACACCGTGCAGCAGGGGGATTTAAAGTGCCCAGGGAGCAGTGATGGGGTCGGTACCTTGTTCAAGGGTACCTCAGGTCGACCTACTGGGATTTGAACGCACAACCTTCTGATCCTGGAGCCAACTCCCTGACCACTAGACCACTGCTATTAAAATAGAACTGATTTATGTAGCGGTATATAAGCAGGATAAGTATATATACTCAGGACAGGAATCGTAAAATAGATTAATCTATACAAATGGCATCATTAGAATTAATTACATTAAATTATTCTCTGAATTACCTCATACATTTTAATCATTTAACACATTTTACTCAAGTCTTTGAGTGGATTCAGAGTGCTTTTGAAATCAGTGCCTTTACTGCCACTCACACATTATTCAGCTGTAATTCATTAACAGCTCTTTTTTAGATTTTATTTCATTGTTCCTTTATTGATGGCGTCCGTACTGTTGCTGTTGGTTTATTTTGAGATTTATTTCGATTCATCTGAAATGCAGGTCCTTAATGCGTCCACTGTATTGAAAGGGTTAATTCATTTAGTAATATAATGTTGAAGACACCCAACTTTCTCACTCTCTCTCTTACACTCCAACCTCCCCTCACCCCAGCTTGTGATGCTCATCAGTTGGCTTTCTGAATAGAGAACAATAGAGCCTTTTCAGGATATAAATCTCACTCTGTGTTCAGGCATGAAATCTGGGCAGCCAAACAAAAAGAGCCATTGACTCTCATTGGGGAGGAAAAAAGTGAGAGATAAGATGCCCCACGTAGAGTATCGCTCAAACTAGTCCTCTGCCCCAGGGTCAGAGCCAGAGAGGGGGCAAGAGGTGCTGTTAAGAGTAAGAATTCAGCCAAAAACAACAATGACAAAACAGGTAAGGGTAGTGGGACGCTCAGGTCTTCTGTGTCCTCCTCCTCCACCAATCCTCATATCTAAGGACAATTCTCTGAACAAGGCTCTTGGATGACAAAAAATCCTGTTTAATAAGTTGAGGTTTAGTTTAAGAGTTTAAAAGTTGAAAGCGTCGCTCTCTGTGTAATCACAAACACAGACACACACACACACACACACACAGACATGCAGTCGCTGACATAAACAAGCAGGGCACCCGGGGGGGCAATGTGGTGGAACTAGCATGAAAACATCACCTACACTCTTTATCACTGATAAAATCGATCATGCACTGGAGCTCATGTGCTGTGGAGTTAGGTCATCTTTTTTCATCCTCTGGTTTTAGAAAAAAAAATCAAAAAGTAGGTAAAACCCCTAAAAACCAAAGATTATTTATTCTGTTCCGTTCTTTATTTAGTAGCTACTGTCTTTTCCAGTAACCACTATGAATTATTCTGTGACCACTATCACTAAATATATAAATTACAGCATATACATTACTCCGCTATGAATTACTCTTTGAATTATATATCAAGACAAACTGGTCTATAAAAAGCAGGTAAAAAACAAAAATGATTTATTCTATTGTTGACCCTGATTCAGCAGCTATTCTGAATTATCCAGTAACTGCTATGGATTACTCTGCACTATAAACTATTCTGTAACTACTATGAGTTTTGCAGTATCTTCTATGAATTGCCCTTTGAACGTAACAAATCATTAATCAACTGCTATAAATTATTGTGTGCCACTATCATGCATTATTCAGAAACCGCTATGAATAACAATGCGTTATTACCCTAAATTATTCTGTAACCACTACAAATGACAATGCCTTATTACCATAGCTTATTCAGTAGCTACTACGGTGTAACTACCATGAATTAGCCAGCATCTGCTATGAATTATTCATTTGAAACTATGAAACTTATGTCAAAGTCACATGAAAGTGAAAGTGACTTTTCCTGTCATTGTGAAACGCAGCACAGCACAACACAATGAAATTACACCTCTGCGTTTCACCCCTATACACACATGCAGCAGGGGGCAGCTATTCTTTTTTCATCAATTTCTAAGTCGAAGTCATGTCTCATTAGAAAGGCTTTATTCTTAAGAGCCTAAAAGGTTCCATGAGGCCTTCATGAAGGCTCAAAGGATTATAAATTAGTCCCTTGACTGGGGACCTCTAAGATGACTTGGATGCGAATCAACGTTTTATGCAGCAGACTTGGTTTATCACTTCACATAGAAAATCACGTAGAAAACTGACAACTGTGATCTATTGCATTTACAGTGATCTTCCAAGCTCCTATCTGGCTCCAAACAGCCGAGATGTCTGAGAAGCATTCAGGAGGAGTATCTTGACCAGGGAACTCCAAGATGGCTTGACATTTTGCACATATTGATTTCTCAAGACCATACCCATCTGAAAAAATGCTGATCTTGGGTTCAAACAGATTCTTCCAAAGCACCCCGCCCCTCCTGTCTCGCTCCCCGCCGTGGGCCAAGCAGTGGTGATGGCGAAAAGGTGTGTGATAAGGTGTGTGATAAGAGTTCTCAGCTCCTCTGCCCCATTCCTGTTGTCCCATCAGAGGCCCATCAACACAGCCATTCACATTCAAGCCTGAGGTCGCAGTTATCTCCCCTTTCTGATAAGGCCACTCCGCAGGGACATTAAACAGCAACACAGAGAGTGATGACTCTCTGACGGTCCGGAAGAAAAGAAAATGTGTGAAATGCAGGCTCCTCTGTGGAGGACCGCAGCTATTTGCTATCACCCCTGACTTTCTGACTGATCTCGTGACAATGAGCCCTTTTCACACCAGCTGATTTGAAGCAGGGGGGTCTGAGACATACAGAATGAGATGATGTGTCCTGACCCGTCATCAAGAAAATAAACCACATCACAAAAGCTCCGGGCACAAGGAGACTCCACCCGCAACACCAACCCCCCCACCTCTCTCTCCCCAAGGAAAAAAGAAAGGACTGTTTCAATATATGAGCTTATTCATGACATTCCCTCATCTGACACACAAAAAAGCATTCTAACATCTCTGAGCATTCTGAGAAAGAGGCAAGACGCAAATGAGGTACAAAAAAAACTTCATGAGCGCTGCATGCCTTGCATTCCTCTTTCCTCCACAGACAGTAGAGACTTTATGTAATTTGGCAAGGCCAGGAAGACAGGACAGAGAGAGAGAGAGAGAGAGAGAGAGAGAGAGAGAGAGAGAGAGAGAAAGGCAGAGACGGAGAGAAAGAGTGAAGGAAACAGTCAGACAGAAACAGAGACTGCGAGAAACAGAAAGAGAGAGTCAAAGAAAGATAGTCAAGAAGTCCGAGAGAGAAAAAGAAAGTCAGAGAGGGAAAAGAGAGAGAGAGACAGACAGTGAGGGAGGCAATCGGTCAAAGAGAACGAAGCAGAAATAGAAAGAATGAGAGAGAGAGAGAAAGAGAGAGAGAGAGAGAGAGAGAGAGAGAGAGAGAGAGAGAGAGAGATGAGATCATCAATTCTTAAAAATGCTGATCTTACAACTCATGTTTCATCCTAGTGGAATTCACAATGTGGGAAGAAGATCATTTACTCATCAAAATGTTTATATCACAGAAACCTGGATTTTCCTTTTTAAAGTAAAAGTGATTGATTCTGTAAAAGCTGGCTCCTGAGTGGCACAACTCTCTCTCATTGGAAGATCACAGGTTTGGCAATGACACTGCTGTCTGTGGTAACGCCAAACATGTCTGGCCTTAACTCTCTCTGGGTCCATCATCCACTCCTCAATCTATACAGTCCAGAAATTAAGCTGCAGTTCGGTCAGGTCACTTTTTTCAGTTCAGTCTTCAAATGTCACCAAAACCAGCACATCTACATATAGCGTGATCGGCTGATAGCAGTTCAGTCCGAGTTGTAGAACGTCACCCTTTCGGTGACATTTCTGTCATGTGTGATCTGCCCCGGACAACTTTTAACACACAAAATGTGTTGAGCACAGTAGAAAGAAGTCGCCTAAGCTCACAAAAAAACACATCTAGTATAAACCCCGCCTAATGTTACCACATACAAAGACATTTCTGACAATGACATGCTTCCATGTTTGTGGCAACAGTTTAGGGAAGGGTTTTCCTGTTCCAGCCTGACTGTGGAGAAAATCCATAAAGACAAAGTTGGACAATTCTGATGTGGAGGAACCCCAGGGGCCTGCACCGAGCCCTGGCCTCACTGGACACATTAGGGATGAACTAGGGCGTTGATTGCAATCCAGTGCCTCACCCCACCAATTCACTTTTGATTAAAAGGGCACAGAGACAGGGCCAGCTCCACAGTAATGATCATGAGATCGGGCAGAACATAGGAGTAATCGTCCAGTGTCCACGTACTTTTGGCCACACTGTGTATACTTGCCCATGTGCGCTCACAGCAGTTATCAGTTCTCATTTTACAGTTTAATGATTTTCCTGCCCAAACACACCTGACTCAACCCTTCACTTCCTGGTTTAGAGTGTGTGTCAGAACAGGGAAAGAACCTAAATACTGCTGCCCTCCAGCCCATGACTGAACTGATGACTCCTGCACTTACAGCACATACACAAACATATTTCACAGAATACACAAGCCTTATGACTGCACACACTTGTGTGAGTACTTTGTGCTTTATAGTGTGATATTTCAGAATCAGAACCTGATTCATTATCCACGAACGTAAACACGCACAAGGTTCCAGTCACTGGTGGCTTTAAACATATACAGGCTATCTACAGAGGACATACAGATTAAAGACAACAACTCAAACAGTGTTCGTATAAACAATCAATGCGCGCAACATTTAACATAACGTTTTACATTAAGACAACGAGGAGATATATATATATATACACAGAATAAATGTAATAACTCAGCTTGCACTTTACTGATGCCATTCACCACTAATACGTCCAACACTCGTGTTTTAGTGTCTTTTAGTTTGTATACAATGTAAAGTTTGTAGTTACAGAAGTTTGTCTTCATGATATGAATGTACAGAGTGCTTTTTTGTGCACTGTTGCAGTTTGCATTAATTGGTTATGAGATATGTCAAACTTTTTTGGAAATATATGTGTACTGTTAAACAGACAGATAGACAGATAGACAGGCAGACAGGCAGACATGCAGACAGGCAGACATGTATACAGATAGACGGATGGATGGATAGACAGACAAATAGACAGACAGACAGACAGAAAGATTTTCTTATCGTCTGATATTCCCCCAAACTTTCCCTCTAACTTCATTTTAACTCCACAGGTCCAGCCTCGTCCTCTAGACCTCCAGGTTTGGTGCCATTTTCTTTTCTCGACACAATGAGAGGAGAGGATGGTCGTGGTGAGGGGGTCTACAGGGGGCGGTGCCACGCGATCTGATTGGCTGGCACCGCGGGGGTCACGCCCGTGGGCGGGGCCCGGGGTTTTCTTGAAGCGCCGTTCAACTGGTGTTGTTAGTGGTGGAGCAGCGCACGGAGAGGACGGCTGGAGGAGGACGAGCGGCTTTAACGGAGGGAAACACAGTCACACACAGAGCCCGCACTCTTTGGATGCTCGGCGAGCCACGGGCTTTGGATTTACCGCTCCTGATTCGTGTCCGTTTGCTGTGAAACACCCGAGTGACCGCGATGGGATCCCAGGCGTCCAAGGGAGGAGTGGTGGTGGAGGGAAAAACCGCCGAGGCGTCCGCCGCCAAGACAAATGGACAGGTAGGGGCTCAGTGGGGCTTCACTTCCATCCACCCGTCACCCCGTCCACAGCCATTAAAACCACCTGCACGAGCTTTCAAACCCATTCTTGCTCTTCTTATCGATATCTTTTCTCCCCACCGATGCAAAGGCGTTTGTTAAACGCAAACGCACCGAATTGTTTTCATTTTCACCTTTGCGATTCATCAATCTGCCATCAATCGCGTTTTTACGCGTCGAGTAACGTTAATTGAAGTGCGCTTTTCAGTTGCGCATGCGCACTGGTCCAGACACTGGGTTCGAGCATCAGATTGAATAAAACTGTCGTTTTTACGCCCGGAAAACGCTCAGTGGGTCGTTGACAAGGTAAAAGTTTGTGTTTAATGCCATTTTAAACTGGTTGGTCGTCGACGAGGAACAAAAAAAGCGAGTAAAAACGCACCGCGCATCGATCCGTTTCAGCCTTTTGTCTGAAACCCGCCGTCTCGAGCCGCGGCGGCGGTTCTGCGTTGTTTTGGCGCCCTCTGACGGCAGGCGCGGGTACTGCAAGGCGTCTCCTCCCACACTTGTGTACGTGATTGGTCACCGATGTGTTGTAATTTATTTATATTGATTATTTATTTTATTCCGTTGCCTTAGAGGGGCACCTGTTCACCTATGAATAAGTAAATCATTAAGTGAAACACACCTGATTTTTTATCTGCGTCTTTTTCAGGAGAATGGCCACGTCAAAACCAATGGCGACGTTTCTACCAAGACGGAGGGGGAATCGGCTGCCACCACCAACGGATCAGCCGAGGCAGCCAAAGAAGCCGAGGCCGGAGCTGGAGATGCCATCGAGCCTGCGCCGGCTGCCGAGGGCGATGCCGCCAAGCCAGAAGGCGAGGCAGCTAAGGAGACCCCCAAGAAGAAGAAGAAGAAGTTCTCCCTGAAGAACTCCTTCAAGTTCAAGGGTCTCTCACTGAAGAAGAGCAAGAAGAGCGCCGAGGTCAAGGAGGAGGCCAAGGCCGAGGAGGCCGTTGAGGAGAAGCCAGAGGAGAATGGGGCTGCTGCTGCCGCTGCTGCTGAACCCACCGAGGAGAAGAAGGAGGAGGCCATGGCTGAGGAGACCCCCGCCCCGGCCGAGACCCCCAAGGCCGAGGAAGCCCCGGCCAAAGCCGAGGAGGCTGCCGCCGCCCCCAAGGAAGAGGCTGCTGCTGCACCTGCTGCTGAGCCCACAAAACCCACAGAGGAGACCAACTCCACACCCGCACCATCTGAACAGAAGGAGTGATTGTACGTCACAAGGACTTTGTGAACTGTTTTTCAAGAAAAAATATATATATTTATATATATGTGTATATGTATACATATGTATATATACATGGATATATGTATATGTATATATACACATGTATGTGAAAAAAAAGAAAAAAGACAGACTCCTCGTGCCACTTTCTTCAAGATTAATATGAAATGACAGACTAGATTCACTAGTTCACTTCCCTGTTAATGGCTTAAAGATCTGGGACTTTGAATTTAGGCTGAAATCACTTTGGAATCGGGATGTGAGGGAGATGAGAGTGTGAGGCTGGGATGAAGAAGGAGAAGAAGAAAAAGGCATCTTTCAAACCCATCACCACAAAGATGCTATAATATAAAAAAAGACAAGTGCAAGATAAACCACCACATAATGACTGTTAAAAATACGGAAAAGAAAAAAAAGACTTGCCAACTTTCTACATTCCTATATTTTAACCCAAATTTAAGTATTTTGTGGTGTATAGAGAACCATTTTAAATATCCAGAAGGCTTTGTCTTGTTTGTTTGAAATCGCATTTTAATTTTCATCTTGGCTTAAAAAAAAACACATTTGAGCTTGCTATGTTCACATTTGAAGTTTTAAAAGAAAGCAGAGTTGTTATGTGTTAAATGTGAGCCTTGATCTGCTTTTTTTGTCTCTGTAAATACATTTGACTGATTTTGTTCTTTATTTTGCTAATGTTAAAAGATGTTACTGGTTTTATTGTAAAGTTGATAATGGTAAATAAATGTTGGTTACCTAATGAAGGCTGTGGCGTGTCCTTCTCTTCTACGACAGGATGGAAAAGCCAAGTTTGGCAGAGATTTTCAGCACTTAAAGACAAAATAAAGGATAAGGACCGAATACATAAATATAATACGCAAACATTATTATGTTTGTGCTGCAAAAGCAGTTCAAATAAACACGCACTATTGAGGTTATTGAGAATAGACCTGGGAAGGGCTTTAAATGTTGTAAATGCTACAGTATAACAACCTTTCTGCTGAAGGTCCCTTCCATATGTTCTTTTCACTGGTCCACCTTTGAAATAACCTGGAAGACCATAAACATTGAGGTTCTTCTGGTCATAAAGGCCTGTTGACTCTGCACTGGTGGAATGAACGCCTGTGGAGCAGGTATGGTGTCATGAGGTTGCCTGATATGACACTAAATATTCAGCGCCGTGATCTTTTTCGCAGCACAGATCAGCCGGGAAAACGCGAAGGTGTGTAAATACCATGTAATACAGCATTAATAACAGCTCCAGGCTGTAATTCATCAATTAGCGCTTTGTTCTGCTGTGGCATTCACGCTATTTTGAACATTTTCTCACAATGCACGTTGTCTGAATGACTGTTGTCAGGAAGAGGCTCGATGATGAATGGGTCATGAGTCGAGGATTCTGATGAATAGAGAGATTTCATGCGGTCCGGGTGCAGGATAACAGCAGCTTTGTGCAGGAGCAGTCTGTTTTACATCTGTTTTAAAAGCAGCTGTTTATCACAGCACTGTTCAACAGCTTTTCCCTCCAAATCCACAAATCTATCAGTTACCAGGTTAAATATGGACGTTTGTCCCCATCTGGTGTCAGAACAGTGTGTTGCTGGATATGTGTGTGTGTGTGTGTGTGTGTGTGTGTGTGTGTGCATGTAGAATGTTAAATTTTAAATTATATATAGTGTTAACAGAATTATGATGGATTTTATTTATCACATATTCTGATTAATGACTTAAATAGTTTTTTTTTTTTGGTCTCCATATGATTTGTAAAGATTTTATATAAGAAAATTTCTGCTTCTTATTTTTAACTTTTTTCTCTGTTGTTTTTTTAATATTTCTTACAAATAATTTTTATATTTTATAAATAACTATTTTTCTCACTTTTATTGAACCTTTTCTCAATTCTCAATTTCTCCATTTACATTAAGCAAAATTAAGCAATATTATATTAAAGACCCTGGAGAGGTGGAGATCTGCTCTAGAGAGGAGAGGAATGAAAGTGAGTAGGATAAAGAGAGAATGTGGAGAAAGTGGAAAGAGGAGTGGTTAGGATGCAAGGAGTAGAGGTGTCAAAGGTGGAGGAGTTTAAATACTCAGGGTCAGCAGTTCAGAGTAACAGCGAGTGTGGAAGAGAGGTGAAGAAGAGAGTGCAGGCAGGTTGGAATGGGTGGAGAAGAGTGGCAGGAGTGATCTGTGACAGACGGGTACCAGCGAAAGTAAAAGGGAAGGTTTACAGGATGGTAATGAGACCAGTTATGTTGTACGGGTTGGAGACAATGTTGCTGATGAAAAGACAGGAGGCGGAGTTGGAGGTGTCAGAGTTAAAGATGCTGAGATTTTTCATTGGGATTGATGAGGAAGGACAGAATTAGAAATGAGTTTATTAGAGGGTGTCACAGTCTGTCTAGGTTTTGGGTTTTGTGTGGTCACGGTAAAGGGCGCTCTGTTCTGACTGAGCACACCTGAGCTCATGAAGGCACAGGTGTGCTTCATTGGGGCTGACTACTTAAGCCCCAGTGACTCAGAACAGAGCGCAGTTCATTCAATAGGCAAAGCCTTAGGTTATGGGTGGTTCTGTTTTGGTCTTGTATCTGGTTTTGGAAAATATCTTGAATAAAAGTCATGTCTTGGATCACTGGCTCTGCGCAGACGTCCTTCCCGCACCCCGCCACCGTGACAGAAATGAACTGCCAAACTCTGGACGTCACGAGCCTTGTTGGTGTGAGGAGCACCAGCGGACACTTGAAGCCCTGGTGGGGCGCCTCAGAGTGGGGATACAGTCTATGAGGACCTTTACACCAGCAGGGCTGGCTGCGTGATCGTCGGAGCTCCGCGAGCAGAGCGGAGGAGCACAGAGCGCAACCGCCACGGATGCCTGGATCGGCTGGTGCGCTCAATCCGGCTTGCTTGCTCTCTGGAGACCAACGAGCGGCTAGAGGAGTGCGGCTGTATTGAGCAGGTACTGGTAGCCATAACGATGGTGATGGAATCACCAGCTGCAGGAAAGCAACCAGTTTGAGGTATGTTCTCTTCAGGAGAATTTGGCTAAAGTTAGATGGGAACTTGAGGAGAAGCAGGCTGGGTATCTAGAAGATGAAAGGAACCAGAGAGAACAGATTATGTGGTTAACTGAAAGCTTGAACAGTATCCAGGAGAAACTAAGGGTTGAATCTGAAAAGCTTAGTAAGGTCAATGTAAACCGCGATGCACTTCTCATGGACATTCACCAAAGAGATGAACATATCAGCAGCATGAACATTCAGATCACTCAACAGGATGCTACCTTACTCATGGGTACCTCAGGGCAACCTACTGGTAAGGGGTTTGAACCCACAATTGCTCCAAGTAAGGGCAACTGGTGAAAAGGTTCATGAGTATCCCAAGGACAGAGAAGGCGGGTTATCTGGTTTAAGCCTACAGAAGATCTACTGATGCAAAACTGTTATAAGGCCTGGAAGAAGGCCTGGGATGTGAGGAGGGCCAGGATGTAGAGGCAGAAGATGGCAATGAAGAGGCCCTGGATCGAGCAGAGCAAACCTACCTGTGCATGAATCTGCTGCTCTGGAGGCTCTAGCAACTAATCTCACAGTTTATTATAGATCAGTGCATCAATGCTTGCTGCATATGAAGCTGTTTAACCATAGACCATTCAGAGTGCCCATGTAGACCTCTTAAGCACCTAAAATCTATCAGAACTGGAATACAGAGTAATAGGAGAAAGTGGAAAGAGGCCAGGTAATGTTCAAGGTAAAGGCAAGTCAGTAGAGTAAGTGTCATATGTTACTTGCAATTGTTTACATAGTCAGCTGTGATGATGTTTCTTCATGGACTACAGTGCAACATACAGTAACATATGACATACATTACAGTAATTACACAATACATTAGTATAGCAAACCATATATGGAGGTATGTCTGATAATGTATTTGGATATTTGAGCAAGACCCTTAACCCCAAGTTTCTCCAGGGGGACTGTCCCTGTAATCAGGAATTGGAAGTCGCTCTGGATAAGAGCATCTGCCAAATGCCAGAAATGGAAATGGAAATGGAAATGTTTAGAGATGACCAGGGACCAGGAGCTGGGAAGCCTGTGTGGTGAGGAAAGGACTAATTCTTCTAATGTTGAAGCGAAGATGTGTGCAGGACCTAGAAAGATTAACAATATGAGAGGAGAAAGAGAGCTCATCATCGAATGTGACACCAAGATTCCTGGTGGTTCTAGAAGGGACAAGAAGTGAATTACCAAAAGAGATGGTGATTGATTGCCTTTCAAGTAGAGAAGCTCAGTCTTGTTTGGATTAAGTTTGAGGGTATGCGATGTCATCCATGAAGAGATGTCAGCCAAGCAGTTAGAGATTCTGGTAGAGACCTGTTGATCATAGGAGGGAAAAGAAAGGATGAGTTGTGTGTCATCTACATAAGAATAATAGGAGAAGCCATGAGAGACTATGACCTAGAGAGCCAGTGTATAGAGAAAATAAAAGAGGGCCAACGACAGAGCCTTGGGGAACACCGGTTGTCACACTTCGTGGTGTGAACTGACAGCCCTGCCAATCCTGTAGGTAGGAAGAAAACCACTGCCAGCCTGTACCAGCAATCCCCCGGTAGGAGAGAGTGGTCAGGAGGATCTGGTGGATCACTGTGTCAAAGGCTGCCAAGAGGTCCAAGAGAATCAGAACTGAAGACAGGCTGTTTGATCTTGCAGCATGGGGTTCTTAAAAGACAGCCAGTAGAGCAGTTTCGGCTGAATATGTTGCTTTGAATCTGGAGTGGAAGGGATCTTGGAGCCTGTTTTCACATTGACATTGAGTTGATTATATACAGCTTGTGTCGGAAAGAAAATCTAATGATCATGTGATAATCGAATGATCTGCAATCATAAACGTTTTGTGAAATCAAATCATAGAAAAACAACAGTAGAACTCACGGCTATGTTCAATAGTGAAAGTAAGAACATTTCCACATGCACGATGTGAAGGAAATCAAGGGATTGGGACTAAACAGCTGTGTAGCCTTAAAAAAACCACTGATCAGTGAGGCTAATCGCAAAAAAAGACTTCATTTTGCTAGAGAACAAAAACATTGGACAAGGTCATGTGGTCTGATGTGTCCAGACTGACCCTGTTCCAGAGTGATGGGCACATCAGGGTAAGAAGAGAGGTGAATGAAGTGATGCACCCATCATGCCGATTGCCTGTCGTATAAGCCTGTGGAGGCAGTGCCGTGATCTGTGGTTACTGCAGTTGGACGGGTCTAGGTTTAGCAATGTGCACAAAGAATGAGGTCAGCTGAATACTGAATATACTGAATGAGCAGGTTATTCCATCAGTGAACTTCTTCTTCCCTGACAGCACGGGCATATTCCAAGATGATAATACCAGGATTCATTAGCTCAGATTGTGAAAGAGTGCTTCAGGGAACAGAGACATCATTTTCACTCATGGATTGGCCACCACAGATTCCAGACCTGAACCCCACTGAGAATCTTTGGGGTGTGCAGAAGAAGAATTTGCGCAGCGGTCCGATTCTCCCATCATCTCTACAAGATCTTGATGAAAAATTAATGCAACTCTGAACAGAAATAAATGTTGCATTGCAGAAGCGGTCCAATCAAATATAATACTATATTATTATAAATAATAAATAATACTATACACTATACAAGGACATATATATTCAAATACATGTGATCAGCAGTTCAGAGCAATGGAGAGCATGGAAGAGAGGTGAAGAAGAGTTATTAGAAGACAGCTCAGGTTGGACAGCCTGGAGACAAAGTCAGAGAAGCGAGTTTGCATTGGTTTGGACATGTGCAGAGGACAGAGGAGTATATCAGGAGAAGATGTTGAGGATGGAGCTACCAGGAAGGACAAAAAAGAAGTTTATGGATGTGGTGAAGGACATGCAGGAAGTGTGATAAAGGAAGATGCAGAGGACAGAAACATGTAACCATATAACTACATATTTACAGATTGTCAGAGTCTGATGGCAACCTGTAGAAAGTCATTTTTGATACTTTTTTTAATACAAAACCAACTGTTTGTATTATTTCTATTGTATCGAGGGAGCCGCGGCTCTGAGCCCTGGTTTGAACTTAAAGCAGCAACGCTTACAAAGAAACCAGTGGATCAAGCTCATTGGTCCAGACTCCACACGGCCACGCCCATTAGTGAAGTTTTGGGCCATGATTGGCGGAGACGGAGCGTGGTCCCGCCTCCGCGAGGCTTCGCAGCGCTGCTGAAAGCCGGCGGGCCGCACAGAGACCGGAGGGAAAATGGCGCTGAGTTCGCAAGGAACAAAGAAGAAAGTTTGTTATTACTACGACGGTAAGAAACGGCGTCGGGAGCGGTCGAGTCTGAAGTTTTCCCTTGACCACAGCCTCGAAAATGAGCGAGCGGGCCCGAACGGCCGTTAAAGCCCGCCGGTTGGCCCATTTGAGCTCGCCGGCCCAGTGGAGTTAGCCTTAGCCGCGAGCTAACCGGATTCCCTCAAATTTATCCGCAGAGATTTGGCGGTGCTGATGCTAATAGTCGGTGTTTGTGTGTTTTAAACGCTTATTCTCAAATTACATTACAAACTGGACCGTTTTATGTGCAGTTTTAGGGGCTTTTTGGAGTGTGAGTTGGTCTTGTTCGGCTAGCACGCCTCTGCAAGAGAGACTGAGTTAGCTTAGCTTAGCCACACTTAGCTGCTTTCATGGTTTTCAGATTATTTTAAGGATTTTTTTTATTGCTCGCATGCACATTTATACATACATAACATGTAGTGAAATAAAGCCTGACATTCCCTAACGCTTGGTTAGCAGACGTATAAAAATGGTTACATTTACAAAGTGAAAATAAGTAAAATCCAGAAGGGGGGAAACTTAATCTGAAAAATGGACACTAAGCAAAATCAGTAAAATTAAAGAAAGAAAAAATGTACGGTTGGATGAATCAAGAATAAAAGTACAATTAAACGGGGAGAAAAATGGGCATAAGAAATCAGTTTCAGGGGGGAATCAAGAGTATGCTTCTTTTTTTTTTCTTGGAAAAAAGACCTTTTAACTGTACGTTTTACATTAAACTATAAAGTGCAGAGGGTCATATTGAAGAGTGCAGACATGGTAGTAAGTGGGAATCCGAAAGAAAAAACAGGAGCCTAAGCAAGGAAAGTTATAAGCCTTGGTCGCATGTCCTGATGAAGAAACCTTAAAGCCGCAGGATAGAAACTCCTCCTGAGTCTCAGTGTTTTGGTTAATAAGACTATTGAAGTATGTTCTTGATTTCAGCAGGATGGTTTAGGGATGGGTTTAGTCTCTTATAAATACGATCTTATAGATGTGAAGCGACTGAATGTAGTAAAGAGACTGTTGCCCTTCTGTAACAGACGCTATTGGGTTATTTTGGGTTTTAGTGATTTAATAAGTTAGTTCACTACCTCTAATGGTTTTATTCTAACTAAACTGTAAGCCAGCAGGTTGTTTCTGTAGTGTCACAGTTCTGTCTGTTCACAGTTGTGTGTTCATGTGTTGTTGGTATCTGTGGTCCCCCCTCTCTGTACCAGTGTTCTCACCACTTCACTTTTTTTTTGTTGTTGTTGTTGTTGTTATTATTATAGGTGATGTCGGGAACTACTACTATGGCCAAGGCCACCCCATGAAGCCCCACAGAATCCGCATGACCCACAACCTTCTCCTGAACTATGGGCTGTACAGGAAGATGGAGATCTATGTAAGGACAAAAGCAACTTTTGCGTTAAGGGCCTCAAGTTCTGCAGTAAACAATGCAATAAATATATTTGTGTGTGTTGACAGAGGCCACACAAAGCCAATGCTGAAGAGATGACCAAGTATCACAGCGATGACTACATCAAGTTCCTGCGCTCCATCCGCCCAGATAACATGTCCGAGTACAGCAAGCAGATGCAGAGATGTGAGTAGTCTGTCTTTTTCCTTTATGTCCAGGACCTAAAATAGATTTTTAGTGGGGGATGATGCATATAATGCAAGGTATTTCTGTAACAAATTAAATGAGAAAAAATGTAATTTATTCACATGAATTCATGAGTCTTTTTTTTTTTTTTTTTTTTTTTTTTTTTTTTTTTTTGGGATGTTCATCTTTACTGAGGTGCTTAATTCCATCTTAGTTTGGTAGTTAATTTCTGCCAGTAATCAATGATTCAATATTATTGATGCTAGAATTGGAAAAAAATATATTATTTAATGAGGGAAGTGGTCAGTTATTTGTGCACTTTGTTTCTCAAATGAACCATCTATTATTAATCTTGTGTTGCAATAATTAACAGTAATTAAGTTACGTATTCATTAAGATCTGTTAAATATTTGACTCTAAAACAAAACATTCATAATGTTTAGAACAGATTGACGTTGATCCTCAAGCTGAGTTGCTCAAGAAATAACCAAATCAACACATGAAGTTTTATGTTTTTTAATGTTAAGGGACGAAGACCAATGACCAGAAGGTCAGGGGTTTGAGTCCCAGATCGGTAGGTTAACCTGAGGGTCTCTTGAGCAAAGTACCATCTCCATAGGTTCCCCAGGTGCTGGAACAGCAGCCCTTGGTCTTGGTGTATGTTCACTGCTAGGGTGTTTGGATTGGACTAACTTTTCGTAACTACTACTGTTTTTGACATTTTTCATCGCTTTAGTTCACACTTTGGGCACTAGTTTTTGAGGCTTACTTGTCCAGTGACAGTTTGGTAGTGCGAACTACAAACTGCTGGTGTACATCGGTCTGAATAGGAGCGTCTGCTAAATGTAGTAAATGTAATGTGAATGGTTTAATGCAGAGGACAAATTCCCTGTTCACAATGCCAGCACAAGGAATTTCATTGAGGTGGTTGCACAATACAGCTTCCACAAAATTATATACCACAGTGGTGCCAACTAGAGCAGAGGCTCACAGCTGTATACATCATATAAAAGGGGTGGTTATGTTCTTAAGCCTCACAAGCTCTTGCTGGCGAAGTTGGCAGTTTGTGCACTGCGTGCATTCCAGTTTTTTTGTTTTCTTCATTTAATGTTAAGTCTGAAGTTGAGTAGTTAATCATGTTAAGTGTCCATTAGACCCCTACATGCAAACAAGAAAATGTTCATAAAATGTTGCCTGCTGTTTTCCAGTGTGCAGGTAATCACTGGATTACAATTTTTACTCACCAGCAGTTGTGTGCTATAAAATATTGCTTCTTTCAGCAGTGTGTTTTTGGGTCCCCCCCCCCAGTAATGTGACTGTATATATTTACTTTTCAGTTAACGTTGGTGAGGACTGCCCTGTGTTCGATGGCTTATTTGAGTTCTGTCAGCTTTCAACTGGTGGTTCCGTTGGTAAGTTAAATCCCTCAAAGTTATTTATAAGAATGTTCTTTCTTAATGGGCTTGAAGGGATGACAGACACTTTGCAGAAAATTGATGGCCGCTTGTCTTTAATGACTGTTTCTCCCCCCATTTCTTTCAGCTGGGGCTGTGAAGCTTAACAAGCAACAGACAGACATCGCCATTAACTGGGCGGGCGGCCTTCACCATGCCAAGAAGTCTGAGGCTTCTGGTTTCTGCTATGTCAATGACATTGTTCTGGCCATCTTGGAACTGCTCAAGTACGTCCTGAAAGTTGAAAGTTTGCTTTAAATGGAGGGTTCCCTGAGGAGTTTTCTCTTCCCAAAATGTAGTCGATTATGACACATTTGAAATTTGCTCAGTTTTGTGCTAAAGCCACTAGTGTAGATTTATACGTTTTGTAGCAGCACTGGAGGATTCTGATGCCAAGTCTCTTGACCGTTCAGCTAAATTTCTGTTGAGGGTGAAGATTTTAAATGAATCTTTTTCTGGGAAGCCATTCTGTGGAAATTCTTTTTTTGTTGTTGTTGTTGTTATTAGTGCAACATGACTTTGTTTAATGCAAGGCTTTTAACATTTGACAGATACCATCAAAGAGTGCTGTATATTGACATTGACATCCACCATGGTGATGGTGTAGAGGAGGCCTTCTATACCACGGATCGCGTCATGACAGTTTCTTTCCACAAGTATGGCGAGTACTTCCCTGGCACAGGTGACCTCAGAGTAAGTTCCTGCATTTATTCCTCTTTTCCTATTTTGATCTCTGGCACATGTTTACCTCCACTTTCAAAATAGCCTTGCTTGCTTGCAGCTTCAGTGACTACACCTGTATGTTGACATCAGTGAGGCTAAAATGTCACTTCTTGCAGGATATTGGTGCAGGCAAGGGTAAATACTATGCTGTGAATTACCCACTCAGAGATGGAATTGATGATGAATCCTATGAAGCCATATTTAAGCCTGTGAGTGTTTTATGACTTGAAAATCCTATAGAGATGAAGTAGTCATTGGTCACAGCTGACGTAATTAAATGTCATGTGTCTGTTCCAGATTATGGCCAAAGTGATGGAGATGTACCAACCCAGTGCTGTGGTTCTTCAGTGTGGTGCTGACTCCCTGTCTGGGGACAGACTGGGCTGCTTCAACCTCACTATAAAAGGTCACTCACAGCACTGATTGTACCTTATGCATTACTTATGCTCTCTAGTCTCTATTGTAATGCTGCTTTGCTCTGCAGGGCATGCCAAGTGTGTTGAATACATGAAGAGTTTTAATCTGCCCTTGTTGATGCTTGGGGGAGGTGGCTACACCATCAGGAACGTGGCTCGCTGCTGGACCTACGAGACAGCCGTAGCCCTGGACAGCACTATTCCCAACGGTGAGGAGTTTCTGCCAGTTTGGCACACAGGATCCCTTTCTACAGTCAGAAATTTATATTAATTTGAAAGTAAATCTAGAGTGTTATTGAAAGAGATTTTGTGATTAGTTCTTTTGGAAGTTGATTATTTACTGATTACTATTTTTAAGAGAGGATAAAGTGATTATTCTGGAGCAAGAAACACTTGGCCATGGGGGGCTGCTGAGTATTTCTGCCATAAATCATATGTAGTTTTAGAGGCACATCAAATGGCAAGATTATACTTTGGCACTGCTTTATAATGTTGAATTAAGTGTCATTTTTCTGGATTATTTTATTTACTTCTTTAAGTAACAGCTATAGGATGCTATGATAACACTTGCTCACCACTCATCTTGCTCTACAACCCAAAAAGTTGACTATAATGGAGCTGGATCTTTTTTTTAATTGACCCATATATTGTGGGTAAAATCCTCAACACGAGAGCCCCGTTTTTTGATCAGAGAGCTTTTGATGCTTCAAACACTGACAGTGTTTGTGGTTGTTAGTTTCCATATGAGTTGTACTGTGACCGTTTCTTCAGCTTTTTATTAAGCAAATGAGAACGATGGTGTGATTAGTGCTTTTCTTGTTACTTCAGAGCTTCCTTACAACGACTACTTTGAGTATTTTGGACCGGACTTCAAACTCCACATTAGCCCCTCCAACATGACCAACCAGAACACAAACGACTACTTGGAGAAGATCAAGTGAGTGTGTTTAACAGTAAAGCAGCTCATAGTTGGACCATGTTTTCTTGTGGTTGAAATATTTTAACTTGATGAGTGAAGATGGGAAAACGGTATAAAATCAAATGAACTTCTTTACACTTTTCTTTCTAGGCAGCGTCTGTTTGAGAACCTGCGTATGTTGCCCCACGCTCCAGGAGTGCAAATGCAGGCTATCCCAGAGGATGCAGTGCAGGAGGACAGTGGAGATGAGGAGGATGACCCAGACAAACGCATCCCCAGTGAGTGCTACTTGACTCTTCTTGATGTTTTTTTTTTTTTTTTTTTTTTTTCAAATCTTGGATTAGTTAATGATGGATAAAGCAGGTAATGGCTGCAACGAATAGGTGCTTTCTTGCATCAGGCCGGCGAGTGTTAATGCATCGAAAACGTGGAAAGAACAGAGCGCAGAGCTTGGACGCTGGCTGTTGGTTCTGAATCTGCCACATTTCCTTTGTATTTTAATAAACTCAGTTTGTTGAGGATTAAATCCTGAATGTTAAATTGGCTGCAGCTTTTATTCAAAGTTGTTTGCTTTCACAATGCTTTATAGAAAAACGGAAGGTGGAGGTTCATTTTCATCTTTTAGTTTGAGGCAAATGCAAGTTTAGTCTTAGATGTCATGGTCCTCATGAAACCACAAATTCAAACCTCAAAATGCTGCTGTAACATTAAGAGTGCAGTGGTGCTGCTGGGCTGTGTCATCAGTTGTGAGATGTGAAGTATTAATAGTAAGATACCTACTCACTGTTATTAGTAATCAGTAACAACTATATGTTTTCAAATATATAATGGTAAACATGAATGGCTTATTTGGAGTTGCAGGAGAAAACTGCAAATGTTGACTGAGGCGTTGATCCTGGTTAAGAGCAGCAGCAAACGTGTGTATGTAGTTTTAATTTGAAGTTTGGAGTGATTGGGTCATCTCAAACCCAGTGTTGATGTATCTTCATCCCAGAAACTAATTAGAGTGGAATGTTGTTCAATGTTTGTTTATTTTTTCCTCCTGCTTGGGATTTCTGCCTTGGCAGTTTTGTAATTATAAAACTAAAATCTGTTTCAGTCCGTGCCCATGACAAGCGGATAGCCTGTGACGAGGAGTTCTCCGATTCAGAGGATGAAGGACAGGGCGGGCGCAGAAACGCAGCAAACTATAAGAAGGCCAAACGGGTGAAGACTGAGGAAGACAAAGATGGAGAAGAGAAGAAAGGTGAGCAGACAGGTACAGCTAACAACACTTTATCTTAATCAGCTAAAATTAAACATGTATGCCATGAATGCAATGATGGTTAGTTTTTTCAAGAAAGTGAAAGATTTTGTTGAGGTTTCTCTCTGCAAAACTTCACCTGATATATATATTTCTTTTTTTGTGGAGGAGTGAGAAATCAACATCTATCTTGCTCTGTTGAACTGCAAAGTGCATGTAGCCTGCCGTAGTGTCTGAAAGTGTTAGATACTGAGCTGCATTTGTTGTATTTAAAAACATAAATAAACAAACATGAGTTTAGCCAAGAATAATACTTGATAATGAGATTGATGTACTGTGTAAACCCTGCTCTTGAACCAGGGGCTTTATTCTGACTCTCTCTGGTAAGATGAATAGGGAGTTAAAATGACAACTTTAAAGTAACTACACAAACAAATGTTTTGTTTATCATGTTAACTCACTGAATTTAAGGGTGGCATTCTGTGTTGGAGTGCTGCAATGATTTTCTTTCATTTTTTTTTTTTTTACTTTAACCTGTGAAAAGAGCAGAAGTGCAGAATATAAACCATGTTTTCCCAATTTTGTAGATGTGAAGGAGGAGGAGAAATCTCCAGAGGAAAAAATGGACACAAAGGGGTAAGGACTTCACATCTGTACTCATGAAAGTGTCAGAATGAAGGGTGAACATGTTCTACAGCTGAGCACCTTCTGTTTAACAAAACAAGGTTGTGGAGGGCAAGTCTCCTTCAGTTACTTCTTTATTTACACACACCTTCAGCAGTTCAGCAAACTCTGGACACTCACCACCCAGGACATGAATTAAAAGAATCTGCTGAGAAATACACGCACCATCCATAGTCAAGGGGATTCATGCAGCCCCACGTCAGAGTCTTTAAATCTGTCGTCTTATTCTTGGAGGTAAATCTGTCTGGTGTGTAGGTTTGCTCTCGCTGCCAGTGACTGTTATTATGCAATATAAGGCAAAGTAATTGGGCTAAGTCTGAAACTTGTGATAAAAAGAAAACGAGTACAAATGGAGTGACTTGCAGAAAAGGGAATATTCAGTGAGGTGTTTTTTTTTTTGTTTTTTTTTTATTCCTGGTGGAAATGTCTTTTTAAAAATCTGATCATTTAATAGCTGTAAAAGAAAAGCAACATTTGTTTCTTCTTCTTTTTAAAGGCCAAAAGAAGAGTTGAAAGCAACTTGAACGCAACCTGAGTACAAATGGATGCATGAACTTAAGTTGTCATTCTTCCTATGTTACCACACACACACACACACACAATCTTAGCTCCTGGGCTAAAGACTGTAAATTATTTTCTAAGACTCCTTTTACTATTTGTATTCTTAATGAGCGGTATAAAGGTTTTTTGCATTACAAATGTGAATTCCAATGTAAGATGTATGTTTTCTTTTCCCTTTTTGTGCTTTGAATCTTTGCCTCACTCTTTTAGAAACGTGTCACTGTCTACCAAACGTAGCACATCAGTCAAACAGGACCAGAAACCGTCATTAGAGTTGACATTAGCTTTCCCTAGCAGGGAGACATTTGCCTTTGTTCCTCTGAATCATGGACTTGAATGCCAACACACACACACACGCGCGTCTCTTTTCATTTATTAGGTCTCGTTTTTGTCTGTGGATGCTGTTTCCTGCCACAGTGTCCTTTACCTCATTTTTAAAAGAAAAAACGTTTTAATGATGGTGTCTGTGTTGACGGCTTGGCTCTGAGTCTCTTCCCTGGTCTGTGTAGGATGTGGAGAAAGACTTGCTGTTAGACTCCATTCTTTCCTCTTGTGGCTGTGCTAGTGAGTCAGTGGCACTTCTGGCAGGTTATAGCAGTTAGAGTTCCAGAGTTCAGTGGTTTTGAAATGTCCGTATTATAACAATGCCTTTGGTAAAGTAAATAAAGAGAATGTTATCTCATGTGTCTGTTCTGTTGGTGTTCTGTTAACTGGACATGTTTGTACAACTTATAGACCGCGCTTTTTACAGCGACCTGCCTGTTGAAGCACATCCACCTTGTGTTTACACACTCGGGTCAGTTTAAGATTCTCTGGTGCGTTTTACTCCGTACAGCAACAGAGCCACAGTAATACTGCGTGCTTATGGTAAAGCAAATCAGTGTTTAGAAAGTGTATACGGCGTTAAAGCCAGCTTGGGTACCGGATCGTATAAAACACTCCTTGGTCAGGATTGGGTTAAAGGTTGCAGCAGGTGAAAGTCTGCTACTCTAACCCTAAATGTTTCTGATAAAATGGCCAACTGCATGCATTGTATATAAAACATGGTTTCATTTCTAAATGTGAAGTGTTGGATACATCAGTCCATTTACAGATCACTTACCCCAGAGGAAAATACACGTGGTTCAGTCAGTACTGCTTCTTGAATTAGGCACAATTCAGGGCATTAAGATCAAACAAAGGAAATGAGCACTTGGATAAACTGGCCCTGCAACTGCAGTGTTAGTCCTCCCTGAAAAGCACATTTAAATATACATTTTAGCTATGTTTAAAAAAATCCAGTGTTAATCCAGATGACTCACTAAAGTCAGTCTCCCAGAACCAACAAAACAGCATTAATTATGAAAAGACAGGTAGCCATGATCTAGTGATTAGGAACTAGGATGCAGCATGGATGACTGCGGAGCTGCGCAGACTCCTGAGAACCCGGGACAAGGCCTTCAAGTCAGGGGACGAGGCCGCCCTAAGAAAAGCGAGGGCAAACCTGTCTCGGGCCATCAGAGCGGCGAAACGAGCTCACGCAGAGAGAATCCATGGCCACTTCAAGAACACTGGTGACACGTGGCGCATGTGGCAGGGCATCCAGGCCCTCACCAACTACAGGACATCTCCACCTGCCTGTGACGGCGACCTCTCCCTCCCAGACGCGCTGAACCACTTCTACGCACGGTTTGATGCAGTGAACAACACGATAATGAAGACCACCCCTCCTCCGAATGACCAGATTCTCCGTCTGACCAAGGCCGAGGTGAGAAGATCTCTTCTCAGAGTCAACCCACGGAAAGCTGCCGGTCCAGACAATATTCAAGGTCGTGTGCTCAGAGGATGTGCAGAACAGCTGGCAGATGTTCTCACTGACATCTTCAACACCTCTCTGAGCACCACTGTTGTTCCAAGGTGCTTCAAGACCACCAGCATCATTCCAGTGCCAAAGAAACCATCTATCTCCTGCCTCAACGACTATCGTCCCGTCGCACTCACACCCATCATCATGAAGGGCTTCGAGAGGCTGGTCATGAGGCACATCAAGTCCCAGATCCCTTCATCACTAGACCCCCTGCAGTTTGCTTATCGTCCCAACCGCTCAACAGATGATGCAATCTCCACCACCCTCCACCTGGCCCTTTCTCATCTGGACAGAAAGGACAGTTAGGTCAGAATGCTGTTCATCGACTACAGTTCAGCATTCAACACCATCATCCCTCAGCACCTGAGTGAGAAGCTGAGGCTGCTGGGCCTGAACACCTCCCTCTGTAACTGGATCCTGGACTTCCTGACTGGGAGACCCCAGTCAGTCAGGATCAGTAGCAGCACCTCCAACACCATCACACTGAGCACAGGAGCCCCCCAGGGCTGTGTGCTCAGCCCACTGCTGTTCACACTGTTGACCCACGACTGCAGCCAAGCACAGCTCGAACCACATCATCAAATTCGCTGATGATACAACCGTGGTGGGTCTGGTCAGCGGTGGAGACGAGGCAGCTTACAGAGAGGAGATACAAGAGCTGACGGACTGGTGCAGAACCAACAACCTGTCTCTGAACGTCGACAAGACTAAAGAGATGGTTGTTGACTTCAGGAGATCACGTCGGGACCACACTCCACTTATCAACACCTCACCTGTGGAGATGGTCCAGAGCACCAAGTTTCTTGGTGTTCACATCACTGACAACCTCACATGGACTCTCAACACCAACTCCATCACTAAGAAAGCCCAGCAGCGCCTCTACTTCCTACATAGACTGAGGAAAGCCCATCTCCCACCTTCCATCCTCACCATCTTTTACAGAGGAACCATTGAGAGCATCCTGAGTGGCTGCATTACTGCCTGGTACGGGAATTGCAACGTCTTAGACCGCAAGTCCCTACAACGGGTAGTGAGAACAGCTGAGAAGATCATCGGGATCTCTCTGCCCTCTGTACAGGACATTTTCACCACTCGCTGCATCCGCAAAGCAACCAGCATTGTGGATGATCCCTCCCACCCATCCCACACTCTCTTCTCCCTCCTGCCATCCGGGAAAAGGTTCCGCAGCATACGGGCCTCCACTTCCAGGATGGGTAACGGTTTCTTCCCCCTGGCCATCAGACTCTTGAACTCTTATACCGCCAATATCTACCCAGTCCACCATTTTCATCTTGTACTTATTTATCTCATGTTGCACTCTGCACTTTATCAATAACACTGCTCCACCACACTGCTACACTATAATCTACCTGGGCTGCTTTGTTGCACAACACTGCAGCCCTCTGCGGATGAATGTACTGTCTGTCGTGCCGTCTGTTGTTGTCTGTCTTGTCTGCACTTGTTGCCCCATTTTGTGTCTTATGTTGTCTTGTGTGTAGCACCAGGGTCCTGGAGGAACGTTATTTCGTTTCCCTGTGTATATGGCTGAAATGACAATATAATCCTACTTGACTTGAGCATCAGGAGCACGTGGGTTCAAACCCCAGACCAGTGGGTTGCCCTGCGTTCTCATCACTGCCCCCTGCTGCGAGTGTGGCTTAAAAACAGGCTGCATGTCATTTCACTTTGTCAGACATGTTTTTTGTTTGTCAAAGTTGAACCCACAATCCTCCGATCCAGGCTCAATCCCCTCATCAGCAGGTTGCCCGGAGGTACCCTTGAGCAAGGTACTGTCCTTGTCACTGCTCCCGAGGTGCTTTCAATGGCCCCCTGCTGCACATGTGTGTATGGGTGAAATGCAGAGGTTGAATTGTGCTTCACAATAACCAGAATAGTCACTTTCACTTCCCCCCCCATGAAGACGTTAAAGGCATGTGTATATGTTAAACTCAGTTTATTTTGAATATTTGATTTTGTTTTTAAATACACTGTAAAACTTGACGGCCATCATTTGTAAATGTCTGCGAGCTGAACATACAGGCTCCATCTCTGACAGACGAAGCCCCGACGGGGTCGAGTGATACGGTCTTACTGAGGTGGCTGTTGACGATTAGAGTCAGGAATGCTAAAGGTGACTGAATTTAGGCCTCAAGTTCAAAGTCAAAGTACTGAGGATCGAAGTAATGAATTCTGACGTAACCATCCTCTCCTCCGCTGCTGTAGCTGTAACACAAGAAGAAAAGACCCTTTTAAAACGAACCATAAACAGGAGCTCCGATTTTACAATAACACCAGTCTTTATGGTGCCGTTCTGCTAACTGGCATTTAAAGCAGTCGAGGGCACGTTCATCAAAAGCACAATTATCAATTTTTCCAACAGTGTTTCACAAAAACCTTTCAATTCAACCTTTTCTTTTAAATGCAAAATAGCATATATGATATATTATATGAAAAAAAAACAAAAACAAAAAACACACCTTTTCCCATCTGGATGAAACGCCACGCAGTTAATAGGTCCGAAATGGCCCTTCACTCTTCCGAACTCCTCTTCATAAGCTGCGTGGAAAAACCTGTCAGAGTGACGAGGTATTAGTCGTGAGGCCACAGCAAAGCAAAAGCAGTCCAGCTTATCTCTCAAGTTATGCTGCACTTTTTAAACATTTTACTGTTTTAATATTCATTGTATTTTATTTCATTTCACTTTAAGTGGCATTTAATGTCCATGTAAGGTTGTAACTGCAGTCTAGCCCAAAAGCTTGCAAGTCACTTTGGATAAAGCGTCCGTTAATGAGAAAATATAAAATATATAAATGAACGCAAACAAAAACTAAACTATTTTTTATTTTTTTTGGAAGTACCTGATCTACACAGAAATGTGATTTCATTACATGCACACACCTTGTATCTACACCCACGGGTCACATTTATCAGCTTCATACTTTCCAGTTACAGCCTGTAGTCCATTTGTCTCTGCATCATTTGTTCATCCCCCCCACTTTATCAGGACACCCACAGGACCACCAGTGTGGAGGTATTATCACAGCACTGATATGATGGTGGGTGTGTTGCACAGACTGGATCGTTCAATTGTCTACTGACCTAGCCTCGAATTTTCCGATCCTAGTAGAAGTGGTTGTGACCTCCATGGCCTCCTGACCTCCTCCCATGACCACCTGAGCACAAATAAGAGCAGAGTGAAGCATGAAGAACACACTCATTTTAATTGCACTCTTGCTGACAGAAACGCCTCAAATCCATTAACTGACCCGACTTTTCAGAAGATCAAGGTTACTCATCGAGTTTCTTTGGGGGGCGGCTTTAAGCTACATGTCTTTATATGAGACCCAAAAAAAGGTTTTTTTCAGCTCTTTCACATTTTATCCAACTAGGATGTCATTTTAGACCCCGGTCTTCCTGGTCAGCACCTGCTGAGTGAAACTAATTATATACTATGTACATGCATTATAAACCTGCACAAGAGAAAAGAGCATGTGTGTGGGTTTTTATCGTGGATTTCCCTTCAGATGGTAAGAACGAACAGTCATAATACTTTATTAGTGTTAATTAATAGTTTGTAGTTCAGCTGAAAGGCACATTAACACAATCCAAAATGGGGTCGAAGGATTTGAGGAAAATATTCAACATGGACTTCAACCCTGCATTTTAATCGCAATTTGAATGTGAAGAATTCATTTCTAACAGACCAAAAAGTCTATTCTACTCACTTCAGGACTAAAATGGTTAGGCTGTGCCAGGCGGTCTTAACAGTCATGTCTGAGGACTTTTTTTTTTAAATATTGGTCATGATTTTAAACTGGCCCAAATAGAACTTGTCAATACTGGGTAATGATGGCTATAATTAAAAACCACAACCCTTGTGATTTGAAAACTATTTATGATTCATTTTTCGGACATAATCCAATGGCGTTTGTGCTCAGAAATGATCCCACCCAAAGTAAAACAATTACAGAACCTGTACGAATGGCATTTACTGAACGACTGAACAGTTTGAAGAAGGTTATTGTCATTGAACTTTGTTGACAAACAGTAACTTAAGAACATCTTACATGATCCATGTTGGGCGAGATGGCAGCCGAGTTCACAGGCCGTTCAGTCTTAAAGGTTTTAATGTGATCCAGTGACGTTGAATCAAACATCTGTGCAGAAAAAAAAAAACAATATACAATATCTCTATCTGTGGCATATAAGCATGTTTAGTAGACGATGGTGGTGAGAGTCAGAAGGTTTTGATACGGTAGCAGTAAAAAAAAAAAAAAAAGCATGAACAAGATGGTTAAATGCAGACCTTGGCAGCGCTGTCTTTAGAGGCTGTGATGATCATTGTGAGATCCACAGAAGACTGGATGTCATTAATCTGCTTGGTGTGCTCCTTCACCTTCTTCAGAATCTCCCCAGACTAAACACACACAAACAAAACATCAGTTCCGTAAGAAAATCCACCACGACTACATTTAGACCGCCTGTAGCCCAGCAGTCAGTTTACTTGTTTACTTGATTGGATTTTTGAGTGAATGCATGGATGATGACTCTTTGGATGACTGACTTTTAGCCCCACAGACAGATGAGGTTTATCCTTATCTCCTGTGGTTTGTAGCAAATGCACTCACATGAACTGGAAATATTTTTTTAAACTAAATGATCATCACAAAGCCACACTGACCTTTGCGCTGAACTGGTTTATTTCTCCATTTTCATGACCAGCAATCACAAATTCTCCCAGAGGTCCCCACACTGCACTTGTGATCTTTGATTCGCTGCATGGAACTGAAAGATAAGGCTGGTTGTCCTCTGAGTGGGGAGAGAAGATAGAACACAGTTAAACCTCACGCATGCGTTAACATCAGGCACATCTGTCAGTCTAGTTCACCAATTCAGATCAATTTCTGTGAATAGAAATTCTGTATTAAATGGACACACACTTGACATTTCAGCTTTGGACTTCAGCTACCAATACCAAAGAATCCAAGTCTAACTTGAAACTAATCTAACCACTAAAAAGGCCTCATGACAGAAGAGAACCCTGCTTACCAATCTGTTGGGGGTCTCGCAGATCAAAAAAGTTAAGGTAGCACTGGTAGCCCATCTGTTTGTCGGTGGAGAACATGACGATGTTTCCACTGAAGTCAAAGCCACACGTCCTGACCGCAGAGTTAGTCTCGAGCATGGCTAGCTGTTTACCTGAGGAAGACAGGAGAAGAGGTGCAAATGTCATTCTGGTGGAGATCTGGTCCTGTTTAACATCAACCAATGCAACCGGACAAAACAACAAGTTGATATTAAATCACATTGTGCTTGCAAATTTTACAAGATCAGTCAGCAACGTTTCAGTGAATTCACCCTCGCATGTGTAACTGAGTGTTTGGTGGCACACAAGCACTGGCTTAACTAACCTGTCTCACAGTCCCACAACCTGCAGCTGTTATCAGCAGATCCAGTCAACACGTTCTTTGTGTCCCCTTAAAGATCCGTTAAGGTAAAACATTTACGGCATTTAGCAGACACTCTTATCCAGTTTGACTTCCATGTCCTAATTACAGGGACAGTCCCCCTGGAGCAGCTCAGGGTTAAGGGTCTTGCTCAGGGACCCAGTGGTGGTAGTGCCAGAGGTGGGATTTGAACCTGGGGCCTCTTGAGCCATTGGTCCATAGGCAAGTACCACAGGACAGGAAACAGTTGCGGGATGTAAATAACGTCCTTAAATAAACAACAGAGCTCGAGATGTCACTGCAACACACTGATGTTTCCTGCAGAAAAAAGGCCTGAAAGAGGTGAGCGCGTGCCCGAAAGGATACAGTCGACATCCACACACCAAACAGCCCCCGAGTGGCCATTGTAGGTGCCCAGCCTCTCTCCATTCACAGAGTACCACACGTTGACAAACTGCAGAAACACACAAATTATTTTTTAATGCTTTGCAATAAACCACGTTTAGGTAGACTGCATGCTTTTCTGCACTCACCTGGTCTTTGGCCACAGAGAACAGCAAGTCTCCCTCTCTGTTGTATTTAATCTGAGTGATGGATCGTTCATGACCCTGTAAAAGGATGGGTTTCTGCACAAAACCAACATGGCAGAACAGTCAGCATCACATGAAGTGTCAGGAACACAGTCACACACAGAGTCCAAGTGAATTTTCAATTTTCATCTAAAATTGATTCATTTTTCGTATTTTAACTTTCTGGCCCTTTTTTGCCAATTTGAAAAAAATTCAATGATCTAATACTTTAAGTTCTTAATTTAAACAAATAAGAGAGCGATGAGAACGTGTTTCCAAAATAAAAGTCATCATAATACCGTATTATTTTATACAATATCAAACGTGAATGACCGAAGAAATGCTCTCGGAGTCTGTTATATAAACACGAACCTAAATAAGTGTGTAAAACACAATAATATGACAATCAGTAAAAGTTTATGATGAGGGTCATTAGCAAGTCAGAGTACAACAATAAAAACAGTAAAAGACTTGTTTTCATTTTCTCCAGTTCCCAATCCTACTCAGAAGAGTCGAGTCAGGGATTAAACACACAGTACTGGGCACTGAAATGCTGAACTCTGTCTGTGTCAGTACTGAAGCCGTAATTCTGTGTCAGTTCTGAGTTTTAAAGTTTTAAAGAGAAAACTGACTGAGATCAGGAGAGAGGCTACACTATTAGCCGCTATGCTAAGCTAAACCGGCAAATACAATATAACTCCCACTAAAGCGGATCCACTGCACACAGACTGGCTGCTGTGGGAGATTTTGAGACGCGAGGATAAAGAGTTTGATGTGTGTTTCTATTTTGTTGCAAAAGAGGAGCGAGAGGGCCGTTTATCCTCCATCAGGCGGAGCGAACGGACCCGCTTTAACCAGTCCATCCGCTTTAAATTCTCCTTTTTCTTCAAGTCTGCGCTGCTTCGTGTCAGCGTTTTTAAAATGAATGTAGAAGCGGGTCATTCTCACCATTGCCGCTGGTTCTCCGTTTTGTGTTTTTCTGTCTTTATTAAAGAAATTTCGGAGGAGAAACGCCGCCGCGTGGGACCGCCAAAGAAGCCTGACCGCTAGAGAGCGCACCTACCGGAAATTCGATTTCAAAATAAGAGTCCCATAACGCCGCGTTTTTGTTAGTCACAATAACAACAAAAATAATATTTTTATACATATAATAACATCATTTAGGCACTCATTTATAAAATAAGCCCGAAGGATTTTAATTATTCACCCGGAACCAACAATACAGCCATTAGGTGATTACCGTCAGAATGGATTAAAACTCCTCAATAAAGGGATCAAACATTGAACGGAAAACCTCAGAATATGAGCGAAAAACATTCGCTTTATGGTGATCAGAGCCACGCCCTTGTTGCTAAAGTTAAACCTGAGGGCATGTTAAAAGCCATGGCATACATATTTAAACACAAATTTCACATTCAGATTGATTCCCAGTTATTCCCAGTTCTTTCCAAATTCCACTTTTATGAAACACAATAGTTTATCAGGTCAATCCGACTGGCAGCAGAACTTTTAGAATTTTAAAATCTTTAGATCATTTTGATTCTTTAAGTGGTTTTGTATCCAATTTAGCCGCGCAGTAGGGACTTTTAGTTTGACAAGTTTCACTAAAGTTACGAGGAAGTGGAAACTCCTTTGTGAAAAAGTATTTTTTATTTTAGCGCTTACTTAAAAAAAATGAACAAATCGTCCATATATATATATATATGTATTTTTTTTCTATTTTTTTCTTCACACAAACCATCGATATAATAAATGTACTTAACAATGGTTAAGTAAAATTAAGAGCACATTCTCTATTAAAACACATCTCTGGCAGCAGTGGCCTAGTGGAGTTGCTCCAGATCGGAAGATTGAAGGTTCGATTCCCTCACCAGTAGGTTGCCCGGAGGTACCCTTGAGCAAGGTACCGTCACCACCACTGCTCCCCAGGTGCTTTCAATAGCTGCCCCCTGCTGCACGTGTGTGTATGGGTGAAATGCAGAGGTTGAATTTCGTTGTGTTGTTCTGTGCTGTGTTTCAAAATGACAGGGGTAGTCACTTTCACTTTCCTGCAAAATTAATACATTAAGAAAAACCAAATATGGCTTGTGTACAAACTTAATATCCCAAACTCAGCCAAGAGCAAACGTGCAGGAAAATATGCATACATAGGTCATTTTACTGTAGAGGATGTTTTATTTCCACTTAAATGCCAACAAATCATGAATTGGACCAAGAATGTAACAATCTTTGCAGAAGACTTAAGAGAAATTAAATCAGGCACTGAAAGATGAATTAGTTTCTGTGTAATTTTTATTCTCAAATAATAGTTACAAGGTGTGAAAAAAAGAAACAACAACAAAACCAACAGAAAGATCTTTGGTACCTCATAACAGTGGATGGTTCCAGCGTTACTGAATGGCAAGTGAGGGGAAACTATGATAGCTTGCATGCTGTTTTGAGTAAAAGTGTGACTGTGTATGAACAAGATTTGTTCAGAATCCAAGCAAACATCTGACTGGTATCAACCCTGTGGAAGACATCATGTGTTTTTAGTGGGATTAACGTTCAGGTGAATGAAGCCCTAACAGCTATGATGTCCAAGTATCAGAAATAACCCCCCAAAAAAAAACATTACATTTCCTGAAAGCAAAAACACAGAATCAGAAATAACCTCATAACCGCAGTGGTCATTCTCAATGACGATGAGAAACCAGACAAGAGATTATAATAATGTACATTCGTCTTCTAGCATGTCGGATCTTTAAAAGTTAAATAAAGATCACATGAACGGCACTAGATTTGCATAGAGTTCAACATTTAAGATCTCATTATTGGACCTGGTGCGACAGATGCAATTTCATATTTCTATAAGTGTTTTAGTTTAATCGGAATACAATCAAGTTAAGAGACACTGTGTATAAGTGACATTAATGTATCAAAATTATGGTCCACTATGTAGAAATGCTGGATAAAATAAAGGTAGTAAACGCACTGCTCAGTGGCCTCGTTTAAATGCACTCCTCTGAATTTTATGGAATGATTTTGGAAAAGCATCTGCAAAGATGGCAAAAAATTAACAAACAAATGAAGCGGACCCCTTCGCACTGAACTGTGTGTATAAAGATTTTTCAACTGTTGTTGAAAAAATTAAATGCAAAATCAACCGCGTTCTTGTTCAAATCTCAGAGATTTGCGAATAGACTATGTGCTTCATAATCAATCTTGGGATTTCTTATTAAACTCTCAAGTTTTTATATAAATCAGGTGATTGAGACCACACTTCCTTATCCAAGTATGGTGAAGTGGAGGGCCTTGATACACTAATGTCAAGAAATCTGAACACTGAGCATGGTGGTCACAGCCAAGCACAAAACACCGCAAACGCAAAAACAACAGTTAACTTTCATGTTGCTACAAATTTAAAAAACTGATTATTTTAAGTGCATAAACACAAAACTTGGTGTCCTTCCAAGCAAGAGGTCCTGATCTGATCTATATCAAATCCAGCAATAAATCTTTATGGAATGGCAACAGCAGACGTGTGTGTCCAGGCCCGTTTGTAGAACCGCAAGGAAAATAAATAGATAACAAAAACCAAAAAACACAAATGCTGGGAGAGATGCTGAGGATAATTTCTGTTATATGTAACACCTAAAGACTACTACTGCCACACTATGATGACTGTTTAGTGTGCAAAAAAATAAGGCGATGCTTTTAAGTAGCTTACCTGTCCTTCCTTCTGTATTCTAAGGGGGTTTCAGCCAAACCAAAACCACCCAGGGCTAAAAATGTAAGTGAGAAATGGACGATAGTACGCCATCAGATTAAGCAGCAGCAATGTTCGATGCCCCTTTTAGCGTGTGGGAATGAAGGAAAGGAAGTAAACATAGCTAAGAAAAAATGAAGAAGTAAAAACGCAGCATAAGAGCCATCTTGAAGGCACAATCTTCCCTGACAGAATGGAAAGCCCCAAGGGGAGACCAAAAAAATCAATAACATTGCCATAAAGGCAGAAACAGAGAAAAAAAAAAGCCTAGAGACTGACAGCTGGTGGGCACTGGTAGAGGTGTGGAGATCATGAAGAGGGTTGAGCCCAAAACGAATGCCTCAATCCTGGTCCGAACACAGCTCTCTCTGCACCTCGGGATCCAGCTCTGGACCACAATGACAGCCCTGAGTGCCGGTGCTTAGCGGAGTCTCTGGTTCAGGACAGCTCTGATGGGCTGGGCTTCCTTCTTCTGAGTCCATGGCTGGTTGTTGTGACTCAGCCTCTGTTGCTGCCCCTGAATCTGGGGCTTGCCCATCCTCAGGTTTACTAAGGCCCTGAACTTTCTTACTCAGTTCATTGCGTTCAATCTGGAGAGCGCGACAAAGCTTCTCCAGCCTCTGCACCTTCACTTGCAAGCTCTCCAGCTCCTTGTCCCGAAGTGTTTTCTGCAGAAAAAAATGAAAGAATGACAAAGAAAAACTCTAGCTCTTTGGACTTAAAAAGGTCACATTGTCAAAAATGTACATGGGCGCACTGTGCAGAGTAATACTGCATATTAACGAATCATTTTGACAGTTTGAAATTAATTCATCAAGTTAATATTTTATATCAGTATTTAATAGCAAAAATAAATACCAGTAGAAATAAAATGTATTTCAGTGAACTGAAACCTTGCTATGGGGAAACAGGCATGGTGCAATAATGCATCATGGTACACTGACTGTAATGTATATGTTGTACATAAATTTACATATGACCATATGAATGTTTTCCAGTACAATGTCGTTTATTGTATATGGCAAACTATATAATTCCTTAAACAATTACACCAATAAATACCTCCTCAGCCATCTCCAGCAGTGCTTTGTTGCTGCTCTCCCATCTTGACCTGTACATGGTGGTCTCCTTCTCAAGCTTCTTTATCTTTTTCGTCATCTGACAAAGACAACACACAGGAGCAGGTCACGTCTGCTACACGTCGCCAGACACTGTATGTGTTAAAGTATAAATAGCTAATTAAGTGGAAAGATTTAAAGAGTCCTGCGATGGACTGGCAACCTGTCCAGGGGTGTGTGTCCCCCCTCCTTCGCCCTGTGTGCGCTGGGTTGGACTCCAGCACTCCCCCGCGACCCCGCTTGGGACAAGCGGCAGAAAATGATTGACTGATCTATTTATAGAGTCACTAGAAAAGCCCAGCCTGACACACTATGTGGTACAGGGCTGAGTTTGTGTTTACATTGAATACAATGTGTCACACTTGAGCCACGATTTAGTCAACTTGTTTTCTTAAGACTGAAGTTTGAAAAGTATCAACTACAGTTTCAGCGTCAGTGCCATGCCAATTACAGATCTCTAAAAAGGTCTGTACAATAGCTAGTCTGTGATACCAGGATTGGGGTCAGTAAATCACATATCATTTAAGTCCAAACATGACGTTATGAAATTGAACAAATCACTGAAAAGTTTCATCCCTCATTTACAAGCTAATTTACATCTATACAGGCATAGAAAATGAGCGTCACTGTCATTACTTTTTATTACCTTCTCCATTTCTTGCTTGAAAGTTGTGAAAACCTCATTGCTTTTGGACAGTGTGTTCTGAAACTCTTCAAACTTCTCAGTGTATAACGATAACTGAAACAGACAAAGATCTTATAAAAATAAAGCTTCAAAGCTTCATTAAGAGCATCTCTGAACATTTCACATCCGCCAAAGGACAAAAATAGGACCGCTTTATAGTTATTTTTGCATTCTTTGATCACCATCTGCTGTCTAAATAAAAATTCTCACTTGTTGTTTGAGGTGAACTTCTTGCTGTTTCATAAGTTCATACATCCTCTGTGATTCTACAGCCTCCTTCAGCAACTGAGGAGAGGAAGGAAAATGAATCAGACACGTTAAGGATGACATGTGAGCAAATTCTGGGTTGAACTGTTGCTCTCCAGCACAAGTAGAGTCTGTTGACACATGCCATCTGTGTATAAATACTTATCACTAGAACAGTGAAAACTTTTAAGTTCAAAAATGTCTGATTGAGAATCTTAAATTAAATGCCTTTCGCAAAAGCATCTCTGGACACTCACAAACTCTTTCTCCTTCTGGTGGCGATCCTCTGAATCCTTGAGTAGTGCCTGAGCCTGGTGAAGCTTAGCATCAACCAGCTGCTGTTGCAGATCTTTGTGCTTGAAGACTTTGTCGATGTGCTGTGGCAGTGAGTGAAAATTGTTCAGTAATACAATTTAAATGAACATTAGTTCAAGCACCTGAAGAAAGCAAAAATCTTCCACTGTCAGATTGTCAGTTTCAGGTACAAACAGTAAACTCAGGCCAAACACAAAACAAGTAAACATGAAATATTCTGAAGACCATAGATTACCTTTTTTTAAATAGTTGAACTTTACAACAACACTGTGTAAGTGTCTTCTCTTAGACAAACTTTCATTCTTTTTCTCTCCAGCATCACATCACTACTCTTCCCCTAATTTTTCCTGTTCGTTATCACCAGGGACCTACCTCCTCCCGTAGCTCATACTGCTCAATCAGCTTCTTCAGTTTCTCAGCAAGCTCCATGTTCTCCTGTCGTAAGCTGGCATTGCGCTCATTGTGCTGTTCCATCTGTGCCTGGATGTCATTCAGCGTCACCTGAAAATGGGAAGTGACTTCCTTCCTCTTCTCCTCCTCCTGTCGGGCACGCTGCACCCCATCCTCCTGTCAGAGAAATTAAATAAATCATGGCAGACTAGATAGAGCGTGACAAATTTTGTAACAAACACACCTTCTGAATATGAGCACGTACCTTCAGTGTGCGATTGTGTCTCTGTAGCTCCCGGCACAGGCTTTCCAGCTTGCTGCGGGCCAGAATGGCTTTGCTGTGCTCGTTCCTCAGGTGGTCCTTCTCCTGGATGAGCTGGGTCTGCTTCTTCTGCAGAGCGCGCATCTGCTTCTGAGAGTTGCGGTGCTCTTCAAGCTGCAAAGAACCAGGTGATTTTAACACATCAGCCAATCTGAGTAGTCTGTACTCACACGGTTTTAAATGGTCTTGGGCTGAGTTTAGACATGAGCAGCTGAGAAACAGACAGGCACAATCTACTGGGTTTTTTTTTTTTTCTGCTTGAGAGAGATTAGGTCTGGCTTCAGTGTCCATATGCATATCGCCAAAAAAAAAACCCCACAATATATTAAAGGCTCTTTAACATTAATCCGAAACGTCGCAAGTTTTACAGGTTTACTCTGAAGCTATTGTGCTTCTTTAAGATCCATACTAAAGTGCAAGTGAGATAAAAGGTCTTGTTGAACAGGTTTCTACTGAAAAACACATTCAACAATCAGTGCACAGTGTGGGAAAAGGTTAAGTGAGAGAAATAATGTGCAGGAAAAGACTGGGAACACTGTGTGAAGGCATGGCGAAACTGTAACATACTTCCCACTATTGTTGCTCACATGGCTAAGCTGCCTTTGAAGCTCAATACATCAACGCAATCAGCTGACATGGCAGTGCAGGGCCTGCCAAGAATGTGGGCTGTAAGCTGACAGTGTGTAAATACACTACATTAACAGCAGAGCCATGTTCAGGTACTGCAACTACCTGATATTCAGCAGTGATGCACAATCACCAAGCATCAGTGCATCTGTTCTTTAGTTAAAAATCACCGAAATGCCATTTAGCAATAAAATTACATTCAACAACAGTGAGAGAAATCTATACATGATGAAAGATCTTCATCCTTTAGTCAACTCACACTATAAAATAGTTTTGTAACAATAACTTCAAAAAGGCATTTTGCAGTTAGCAACTCAAAAAAAAAAAAAAAGGAACCCCGGTCTTGGCTGTTTTTGTCTGTAAAAATGTATGGCGTTTTCACAAATGTCCAGAAGCCTGTGGTAATTAAAAAGCTTCCTAAGCTTATATATTCACCCTGAATAGTAGCAGTTCTTTAAGTTTTACTAAAGATTAAATTTGTAAATAACAGAAGGGATCTAAAGAGTAATTAGTCATCATGTTCTTGCAATTTAAAACAGGAAACATTTCATATAAGTTTATATTTTATTAAATTAGTAAACATACATGCATTTGTGAGGCCCTGCTGATATGAATTTTCTCTTTCAGTATTGAGGGGGAAAAGAAAAATAAATAAATAAATAAAAAAACACTTAGCAATAAAAACTCTCCATGTGGAGAACGTGAGTAAGAAGTAGCCATTTCCTGCTTACCACTCAAACTGTAAAGTAATCAGTCTTCTTGTGCTTGTTTAACTGGATCAACCCATAATATCAATTCAATAATTTTTCTCCAAGCACTTAATATGACAATAACAGAGGCTGCTGTTTTATAGACTGACTGGAACAAAACAACGTTCAACTTTATTTGGCAAATAGTGAAATACCTTTGTGGCTCTAACCGCAACACATGGCAGCTTTTTGGCTCAAAAACTAGGGTGTCCCCACAGAGAACCGTGAACCCCAACCAAATGCATTCTTAGTTTTAAACCCATATCCAGCAATATTAACCAATCCAGTGCCCAGAGAGCAGAAACGGGGAAGGTACCTTGCTCATGGTCTGGGAACTGAACCCACAACCATCATGGGGCCTAGTGCCTCACCGCTAGGCCACCGCTGCACGCACCCCCTCCACTTTTAGAAACTTCTGTTCAATAAAACAGCTGAATGCTAATGGGTGAAACTACAACATTACTAATTTCATCATCTCATAATCTGGGGCAAATATGAAAGGCGCTACAAGTGAATACTGGTTCTTAGGAACCAGTATGTGGAGCTAACAGATACTTGAGTGTTTCTGGATTTCCCCCCAGTGAGACTCAGGCTACCTCCACATTTTTTCATATCGCATTCCACAGGCCTGCAACTCACACTAGAGGTTCTGTGTATCAATCACTGACTAAATGTTTCAGCTTTCAACAACAGTCATTACTGGACCGGTCCCAGTTTCAGGCTTCATGCTGATCTGAACTTCAAATCATTTTCTCTTGCATACCACCTTGACAGACATTAAACTGTATTCTGGTGTGTCACTGGTGCGTCCATATCAGGCTGGAAGGCTTAACAGCAGATCCACAAAAACATACTGGATGAAGTCTTCATTTTTATCACCTTTAAAGCAAATAACACATGAGAAAAACCAAGAACATGTTTCTTACCAGTTCAGCATACTTCTTGCACAGACCAGCAAGTTTTTCTTCTGGGGTGCTTAGTGTGTTCAGAGTCTGCATAAGGAGTGTTATTTCCTTGCCTATAAAGACAGATGAAAAGCTACTTAAGAGATGTTTTTTTCCCTATGAACACAATCCTTTATGGACATTAACATACTGCTCTTAATGTACCTAGTATATGTATAAAAACCAAAGGTTAAAATATCCATAAAATATCAAACTGATGAATATTTCATTTCTAAATAAAACCATGTCTTAATTTAGTTAAATAGCTATTTAAAATACAGCATTACTGTTCTACACCTGATTTAAATCCACAAAAATAATTTACTCTGATACATATCTGGTACTGTCAAAATCCAATCACTGTACTTCACAGAGAACCACAGGTTTACATACAACTGAGCTGGGGGTTTTTGTGGTAAATTCCAAGTATATTAGCAGATTTATTCCTAATTTGTAGAAGCTTATAAAACTGAGCACAACAAGATCAATAAATATGAACATGAAAATATCAGATCAGAAAACTAGACATTAGTTATGGCTCTTATTTTACTCAAATTCAGTTACTCGTTTCCTTTCTTGCAGAAAGAGCTAGTCTCTCACCAAGTCCTTTAACTTTCTTTTTTTCTTGAAACTTCTTCTGATCCTTCTCTGCACTGCCATTGCCATTCAGTTTGGTGTCTTCTGGCTTGCCATCCTCTCGGTCTGTCAGCCCATTGACCTCAACGCCATCAGTCTGGCCATTAGGCAAAGCTGTGTCCTCCCCAACATCTTCCTGACAATATGTGCTAAGAATGTCCTCCAGCTTTTTGCTCAGTTCCTCAGCCACATCACAGGAGGTAGGCATTGCTCCTGCCTCAGCCACTACAAAGAGCACAGTGGATAAATTAACATATGTTTATAATATAATAAATCCTACTTGACTTGATATCCAGCACTCTATCTGTTGTAGATCTGGGGCAGCAGTGGCCTAGTGGTAAGGGAGTTGGCCCCAGATCAGAAGACTGTGGGATCGATTCCCTCACCAGCAGGTTGCCCCGAGGTCCCCTTGAGCAAGGTACCATCCCCGTCACTGCTCCCAGGGCTCTTTCAATAGCTGCCTCCTTTACAGCATACTGTGTCAAACCAATGTTCTGTACTCAAATTGCATGAGATCATGGACTTAATACTGTAAGACTTGCATCAGTGTAGCCCTGATGACAAAAAATTTCATCTGTGCACTGCCTATGGCCAAGAAGACCAACAAACTAAGTTTGGAGTCCGTTTTTGGCATCGCATGTGGGAAAGGGACTGGAGATAGTTGCTAAAAAGTCCTTTTCAAAACAACTCCTACACATGGTTAGATCTGAGGAAGAGATTTCACTTCATTTTTAAAGAATTCTGTGTCACTGTTCTATTACTTTTTTTTTTCTTGGTACTGTAAAAACAATCTGGTGTAATGCTTTGCTACAAAATTAGGTTTTTATTACACCATGGTCAATTGGGAAATGTATAATCTCATTAAGTACAGACTCATGGATGTGTCTGACAAGGCCCTTGACCTAGATCTGTGAAGTTTGTTGCTCCCTTACTGCCTTCATCTGTTCGTGACTGAAGAGTTGGGGAGCTCTCCGTCTGTGTGTTTGGCTCTTTTGGACTTCCTTCAGGACTGACTGTGTTCTGTCCTGGGCCGTCAGCACTAGCAGGAGAACTACTGTTGTCCACAAGCTGATCCTCGGTGTCCTGTCTCTTCATTATTAACCTGTGGACAAGAAACTGAAGTAAATAAGTTTAACTTGTTCTGGCAGCCTCAAAATGAGAAGACAGCAAACACGAGGCCTGGTTTAAAGTTACCACTTCATAAACCTCACAAAGAGGATTTATTCCTCTAGTTAATAGCTTTCACCAGACACTCAGCCATGTCGTCAGCCACCCAGGACACTAAGCTTTGCTCCAGTTCAGCTTCAGGGGGTCATCTCGAGCAGAGATCTGACCAGGTTTGTTAACCAAACGTACGCAGTGGACAAAATCATCATTCCAGCACAAAAATAAAGTAAATAAAGCGGAGCTTAGCTTTATTATTTACCTGATTCTGAGGAATTTAAACTACGCATATGTTAACTAAAATATGACCACATACCGAAGAAATATAACACATACGAAGGTCTAAAAGACGATCGTGCGGTTTAAACTGTTACACGTTTCAGTGGAACGAACGTTGTGAAGCTAAAGCTCGTTAGCTCTAAATAAACAGCAGTTAGGACGGAAAACGGCTTCAAGTTCACACACGCGACCAACAACAACCAACCTTTTTGCTTTAAAACACAATGATTGTTCAGATTAAAAGTACCAGAGGTTTTTTTTTTTTTGGTTTTTTTAAGTCCAAACAAACTAATCAATGTCGCTGTTTTTAGGAAGAGAAAGTCTGACTGCTCGCCCAACGGACACAGGAAACACCTCAATGAGGAACAAACGTAACTTCCGGTAGAAACGCCACTGAACGTGGGCCATAAAAGCCCCAAAATAAAGACGTTGTTTTGTTATTATTTTTCTTTATTTCATTACAAATAAAAAAAAAATCATTTAAAATCAATTATCAAATAATTCGATAATAATATTTAATAATGAATGCAGCTTAATACTTTTCTCTGCTGCCCCATTTCTAACATTTAACAGGTTTTAAAAGTCAATTTTCTATTCTATTTTGTATTTGTTTTGCTTTGTCTACTTCATTTTGTTGGGTTTTATGTTTCACTTGTTTTTTAAAGACAAATTTTCAACCTATATCTGTTACTTAGAAGTTAACTAGGGTCAATATTTTTTTTTACTTTTCATAAAAATCCTTCTCGAAGGCTGCTCTACTGTGGCAAAAAATTCATAATAATGATTAATTTGGTCAATAGTGAGTATTTAACAGTTACCCATTGACTTTTATCCTAAATAGAGAAAACTATTTACATTTATATAGTAATTAAATCAATTATATTAAAATACATACCCTCACATTAAATAAGATATATGCACTGTTATAAGCTTTTGAAATGTATAAAAGCATCTCTTAAAGGTCTGGTTTCAGAGATGAGCGCATGCAGGGGACAGTAGTTCCACCTACAGACCTTCGCTGGCTGAGATGCACAAGCATTTCTATGCAGGACTGATAAGCCAACGGTAGAGCTTCTGTAGTTTTCCCAGCGGCTCCTTCTAAGCTTCAGCAGTTTTCTCTCCTAATAGTTTGAGGATGATTGTTTTATTGTTGTTACTGCTCAATGTCAAAATCATAACTGAAATTAAAAATCAATTTTGCTGATCGAGCACATGCTAAAGGCACTTGCATTGAGATCCGGGGAATCTGGAGGTTGAGTCAATGCCACATGATCCTCAAACCATCCCTGAAAATCTTTTGGTGTGTGATACTCTCCCCAAGGGAATTTCCAAAAGGTCCCAGGTTCAACTCCCGCTTCCAGCTCCACCATTTCTGAGTAAAACCTTAAACCTCAGGTTGCTCAGGAAATCGGGAAATGGACATAGCTCTGGATAAGAGCGGCTGCTAAGTGCTGTAAATGAGTTTGTGGTGCATTATTACACTGAAAGAGGTCAGCGACATTAGAAAATACTGTTACCACAAAGGAAGTGAACTTATTCTCTATCTCTGTTCTTGTTCATCCCATAGTGGTTGGATGGGGATGAGGACAAGGCTCTGTGCTGGCACTCCCACAGTTGGCGCAATGGTGCCAGGCAGGTAGAGTTCTTCTAGCCTCCACCAAACCAAGACTTGTCCATCAGGATGCCAGAGAAATGTGCTTCTTCACTCTACAGAACACTTTTCCAGTATCCAGTGGAAGTGTGGTGTCCTTTACACCACTCCAGACATTGTGCCGTGAGGTTTGCATGCAGTTGTGAGGTTAACAGCAGAAAAGGTTTGGAGCTCTGCAGTCAAGAGTCAGCAGAGCTTTGGTGACCCCACTGTTACTTTTGCACACACCACTTTTTAAAAAATCTACAGCTGAATGTGGAAGATCTAGCAGCAGTGGGAGTGGTGTCCTAGTGTTTAGGGACTAAGCCCCCAGGATCAGAAAGATGTAGGTTTGAATCCTAGACCAGTAGCTGCTTGGAGGTATCCTTGAGCAAGGTACCATTCCCATCAGTGCCCCCTGCTGCACAGTGTATGGGTCAAAAGCAGAGAATGAAGGCAGTTGGTTGTCTAGTGGTAGGGTACGTGCCTGCTGACCTCTGGATCAAGAGGTCCCAGGATCAAATCCCACCCTCTAGCACTACCACCACTGGGTCCCTGGGCAAGACCCTTAACCCTGTGTGTCTCCGGGGAGACTGTCCCTGTAATTAGGACGTGGAAGTCGCTCTGGATAAGAGCGTCTGGTAAATGCCGTAAATGTTAAAGTTTTACTGTGTGCCGTGTTTCACAAACTGACTTATTACAAATTGTGACCTGACAAAACCAGACAATTCACAGAGATCTTCAAGAAAAAAAAAAAAAAATCTTTCAAACATTCATAGATCTGACTGCATGAGTAGAACACCTGAATTTAATGATTAAGTCCCAATAATTGTTTTCCATGCAGTGTATCCTCATTCATATTTAAGCAAAAAAAACTGGCCAAAAGATTTTTGTTTGTTTATTTGTTACTTGTTATTTGCATTCGGGGCAAACATTTTAAATCTCTTTAAAACATGTGTTCAGTCATGTTAATGTACATGTTTGTGTGACATGTTCAGTTTTTGTACGTTTCTAGTCACTCATTCATACCGTCGGTAAAGTCAAGTCAGTCAATAGAAGATGGGAAATAATTGGCAAAGGGAGAGAAAAAAAACAAAAATTGTATATACACACACATACACTCACCTAAGAATAAGGGTATTACAGGACCCGGATACAATATCTGACCAGGGCAAGACTGAACAGCATGAATGAAATGAAACAAATTAATAACAGCATTGTAAACACAGATGAGTCAGCTGCTTTTTTTTTTTGTTGCATTTTTTTTTCTTTTTTATTTATTTATCTTTAATGACAGAGCCAAGCATTATGCTCTGACTTTGGATTTAGAAGAGACAAAAAGTCTCAAGGTATAAACATCTACAAGATCTAGGACGGAAGACCAGAAAGACTTGATTCAACTGTACATGTGTGGCCTTTATCAATTTTTGCACTTCTCGGAAGTCATTGTTAATCAGGGACAGTGTTCGAACCCCTCCTTCAGTAAACTGTGCCAATAATAAGTTGTCCAAACAGGCCTGCTTCATTTCTGTTGAATAATTTACATACTAGATTCACCATCCCCTGATTTACTCACTATAGGACGTCCTATCAGAGAGCAGAACCTGAACTGAAGCATTATCCCTGTATATGGCAGATTTGGAGCAATCACAGATGACTGTGGGTGCTGCCTTTCTTCCCTGAGGCTTTACTGCCAATTTCAAATTTTTCAATGAACGGGGGATTTTTGGAGACCCTACTTGTTGCTGACAGCTATTAACAGGTTGTGCTTAAAGCAAAGACAGGATTTCAGATTTGGAACAGTCAATAAAGTCTCCAACCACAATTCAACGGAGGCTGTAAACACAGGCAACTTCATAAACATGGAAAACCCTTTTACGCAGGAACATGTACACCATCTCTTATGCAAACATAGCAATTTTTTTTTTTGGCCCTTCAGCGCCATTATGAAAAAGGGTACATTTTCAAAAGGGAAACACAAGGCCCAGTACACAAATCCAGAAAAGGGAAAAGAAAAGCTAATTTAAACTCGATTTAAAAAAAACAAAAACAAACAAGTCCAGCATAATAAATTAGCTTTACATTTAAATTTTTGTTTCAATTTACCATTTTGGTGTACAAATAGACTGCCACGTCTACAGAAACTGTGCAGATAATGTAACCTCTGTGAATAAGATATGAAAATAGAGCAGCAACGTTTGCACAGATGTGTGCACATTCAAGTAAATAAACAGTCCAGAAGAAGAAGAGGAAAAAAAAAAAAAAACAAAACAAAAAAGGGGGAAAACAAGACAAATTTATACGCATCAACATCCAGTCTTTGTTGGTCTGATTGGCACTTTTGTGAAAAGGAGTGCATTTCAATTTCTTATTTCTCTTATTTTTTTTTTTACATTTTTTTCCTTCAGTTTGCTTATTACCCCAGAGTCTGACAGACAAGGGGAAATAGTGTAGCACTGCTTTTTTCTGTTTTCTTTTGAATGTGCACAGATACCCAGATACAGATAGCACAGGTAGCAGCTTCCCTTTGAGTGCACCTGTAATAAGATTAGCCACAGTGTTTTTAACTGAAACAAACTGCATAAAGTAGATCAGTGCCCTCCAGTGCCGCCCGCCCCCCCCCACGAACAAGATAGTTCAGGCGTCACGACAAATCCTTGCATTTTAAAAGTGATATTTTTCTAAACAGCATGGAAAACAATGCTCCCAACTTTTTGTTAATGTGGCAAAATTTGAAACCTGGACCATAACTTAGCTTTTATGGAACCATTGTCAAAACCATGGTGCACCATGTAGAGAGGGGCAGCTCTGATACAACAGCGAAGATGTGTTTTCGTTTTTAGACCATGATAAATTCCTCTATTGGCTAAAATAGCACAGAAAATAACAGCTGTAACCAGAAAAACAAAAGCCATGGACAATATACATCGGAGTATAAATAGCATTTCCACTACAGGGGTGAGTCACACATGGTCTGTTACCAAAGGATCTGCACAGAGGCTTTTCAAACTTACTCAAAAGGAGAACAAACCTGGCCTTCAGCTTGTGCACAAATACCATAAGGACTATGCAAAGTCAGCTCCTCTATCCCAACACGTAATTGCTACAGGGTGGCTTCCAGGATGTGGATTAAGCCTAGCCTTGGACTAACCCCATCGCTAATGGTGAACCAAATAGTTCAATCTCACTGTGAGAGCAACTTTCAACACTGAGAAGAATCCTGGAGCGAATGCTTCAGACAGTGCCACACACTAAAAGGTAATCTATCGCCAAAACCACTTTACTGATTGCCAACAGCAAAACTGAAGCACCAAATAGCATCGGTGACATTGTAAAATGTCTCAAGTGTTTAACATTTGAATTAACATTTTGAATCTTTTCACATCTATGAAAGGAAAAGCCATCATTTACCAGAGGAAAAAGACGTTTAATTTGCATTTTTTCCCCCCCAAAAGATTTGGCTTGAAAATAATTCCAATAAGCCCGATTTGCCCGGATTCATGAAAGCCATTTCTTAATTTGGAAAAGGTGTGAGATTGATTATGAAATGTCAGGAAAAATCCTTGGAGTAAAGATCAGGAATACCAAGACCATCAGGTAAAATGCCAAAGCTTCAAACTCTTACTTTAACCAAAACGCATAAAGAAGCCACAACACTGGGTGCATATATCAATCATGCATTTACCGATATGCGCATGAAAAATAGACCTTATATTCATGAGCAAAATAAAAAGCTCTTCATCAGAATCAACATAATCGATACAAGCTACAAGATCGTGATCTCACACAGCCTTAAAAGATTCTTCAGATCTTTCCCCTCACACATCACCTGTCAGTCAGTATCCTATTTCTCATCCATAACTTCAGACCCATCAATAGGAAAATGAAACCTAGCCTTCACTCAGTAAAGCATCCAAGAGTCAATGAAGTGTAGAGGTAGGAGAAAAAATAAAATGCTTCCATAACATGAGAAATTACAAAAAAAAAAAGCTGTCACAGTTTTTTGCTTTGTTGTTCAAGAGGTAAGAGGTTTGTAAGCAGTTTCTGTATTAAAGAGAAGAAATGAATTCTTGAAATTTTCTTATCTTCTCTCTGGCCTTAAGCCACTCAACTCGAAGCGTCCACCTATGAAAAATGAAAGCATTTCATTCTGTGGAGGAAGTTAAGAGCAGGCTTGGTGGAGCAAAGTGCCAATTATTTGGGGGCAAAAAAAAAAATTTTTTTTAAATAGACTAAAGAACAATATGTTATGTGGGGGGGACAAAGGCTGTGCAGAAATGTTCGGTCAGAAATTATGGAAGCCATTTCCCCTGTGTTATGTTTATCTGTCTATGATGTGTGCATTGCATGCCGTTTGTCTGCATGTGTGCAAGAAGTGTTGTGCAAGTATTTAGCATTATATTCATACTTTACTATACATATTAGGTTAGTTATGATTTAGGCTCACATCCCTTGCCATAACTACAAATTATTGCTTGCCTGAATGACTGTAAACAAATAACAAAAAGGCTAAAAGGGTACTTTTATAAATTAAGTGGCAAACAAATGTGGTGCGACAACAGTCCTTGAAAAAAGGAAGACTATTCTGTGCCCTTTTTGCTATTTTATAATCCGAGTAAAAATAGTTGTTCATAGCCGATTAGGCGATCAAAGCGACAGCAGTTGCTGGGAGCCCGTAGTATTTGGCAAGGGATGCGCCAAGATGGCAGATAGAATAATAAAACCATGCAAAAGCCTATTGCACAAACTGAGGGCTGTGCACACAAAGATCTTAACAGCGTCTACAACAGCTAGGAAATCAAAGCTCAACTTGGGTGAAAGCAAAATTAAGTCCAAACAAGTGTTTGTGCATATTTATGAAAGAACACAACCAAGTCTTGGCGAAGACCCCAGGCGACAATTATGTGCACCTTTTAAACTTTGATTTACTAATGAAATGAGAGTGTATTTCAAAAACTATGCATAACGCCACACACCAAAAACAATAGACAACTTATTCTGCCCCTGAACTGCCAGCAAAGAGAGAGAGAAAAAAAAAAACTAATTCATAAAGCACAACAAACTTCCAAACCCAAGTGTAGCATGAAAGAGTTAGTTATGATAAAAAAAAAAATTCCTAAAGTTCCCTAAATCCACAGAAGTGTGTGGAATCGCAACATCACACACACCCTCAAATAATAGTACAACACCATGCCTTTGCCTAAATACCAGCCTGGTTTTAGAATGAAGGAAAAAATGTGCACAAAAACGTCCTGAGCCCATGTTAACGGACTGTCCGAGGTTTGCTACTACAGTAAACGAAATGAGCGCGAATGAAAAAGGTGGGGGGAAAAAAAAAAAAGCTTTGATGGGAAAGAAAGTATAGTGGGTGAAATTTCCAGTGGGAGGGGGTGGGGGGGGGGGGGTAAGGTGTCCACCATAAATGTTTGAGCATCCTGTTCCAAAAAATAAAACTACAGTTCCTGAAGTCTAGTATGCATGACAACAGTGGTAATATCCTTATGCTCGTAGCACACTTTTTTGTGATGTGTCTAAACGAATCTGCTTAGGCCACAGTCAAGCTTGACTGGCTGTGCCGTAAGCAGATCTGATACAGCCTGGAAAGGTTGGGATGCTCTAAGGGAGTGGAAGGAAGGAAGTGCTAGACGGTTGGTTAGAGCTGAAAGCCCTCCATGGGGGCCTCCTGCTGAGGAAAAAGGTACTGCTGCTGGTCCTCATCCACTTGGGGCAACAGACTGGAATCCTCCTCCTCCACACCAAAGTAGTGCTCAATGAGATCAAAGGCTTTCTGGTAGATCTCCTGATTCTCGTGGGTCTGAAGAAATTCAATCTTATCCAAGCCTAACGAGTGGAAGAAAGTAAGTGTGTAACCCAGCTATACACCACTTTGTGCAACTGTTATGAGATTTTATTGAATAAATAAATATTAATAAATAACTTCATAGTAATAATTACCATAGGCCTCCTCGATGAGACTGCAGTAAGGGTTAATGCCACTGCCATTCTGTTTGGCCTCCTGCTCTCCGAGTCGCAAAATATTTTCTAGTCCATTCAGAGCTACCTGGACAATCTTGGAGTCCATCACCGTCAACAAATCACACAAGGGCTTAATGCAGCCCAAATTCACCAGATACCTGCAGAGACAACGATACAGAAAGAGTGTTGGTGAGCACAGACAGAATGATGAATTGGAACTAAATTAACACAAGTGAATCAAACACAAATGAAAATGTGCCCTGGGCTTTTACATTTCATAAGAAATGGGATTACAACAGTTTGATTGGAAGAGGACCCAAGTGACCTATTACTCTTAGCATCAATTTGAGTGAACGTGATCCATAATTTAGTTACCCCAACCTGCAGGGTCCAGAATAAGGATTGTTCAACTTAATACGTACAACCTGATTGCGTAACAAGAAAAACCAATATTAACAATAAACTCAGTACACAATATACTCTTCCAGTTACATTTTACAGTCCCTCCTCAATAGATTTATAATGAACTTAACACAAAAATTATGAATTAATAAGGGTTTTTATATCTGTCAACATTTTAACTTTGGACAACTTAACATTACAGAGCAAAATCAAATCAACCAATCAATCTTTAGTCTTGAGGTTTACCGGATCTGTTCAGGTGTGCCTCCTGACGTTGCATTAGTGATGGCCCAAGCTGCCTCTTTCCTGGTGCGGAACTCTGCTTTCTGGAGTATTTCAATCAGCACAGGGAAGATGTTTGCATCGATTACTGTCTGTTGAGAGAAAAGGAGAAATAAAAATGTAAACTTTCCAAAAAAAACAAAGCATGTCAGCTAAATCAGAGAAGCTAATTTACCCTTAGATGTGACTGTGTGTGTGTGAGTGAGTGGGTTTGTCTGTGTCTGCCCTGCTATGGACAGGTTGTCTGTCCAGGGTGTTTCCTTGCCTTTCGCGCTATGAGTGTTGGGATAGGCTACAGTACTGCTTGGGACCCTTATCAGGGTAAGTGGTTATGAAAGTGAGTAGGCACTCTAAAGAAATACCTGCATTAGAAATAAGATGGCTAAAGAAAAATGAATCTACATTTAGAGGACTCCTTTTTCTTAATCATGTAGGACCCGATTAGGGGCATAACAAGTGACAAAATTAATAGATTATTAAAACAAAAATGAGCCGCAGCTGCTGTCTCATTCATATACAAACAGTAGATTATTATATATATATATATATATATATATATATATATATATATATATATATATATATATATATATATATATATATATATATATATATAGAATGCATTGTCTGAAAACACCTATCGATTTCGTATCTGCAGCATTGCTTAAAAACATACAACATCAAACTACTACATCACAAGGTGTTGGGACACTTGTTCACCTGTATCTGTGCTCGGTTTCCTGCGGTGATGTTGGAGATGGTCCAGCAGGCCTCCTTCCTAATGGACTCCTTGGCACTGCTGAGCAGGTGCAGGAGACAGGGGAGGGCAGAGCAGTTCAGAACCACCTGCAGTGCACAAAGCAGGGCACACAAAGAGAGAGATGCATAAAAACACAGCCAATGATACAAACCAAGAACACAACAGCATATGAACACAGACAATAAAAATGCACCGGTAGACAGACCTGTGTCTGAATGTCATCTCCAGTGACGATGTTTCCCACAGCCCTCAGTGCTGGAGAAGCCACTTTATAATCCGAGTGCCTGCAATGGGAGCAAAAGCACTTCCTCAGAGAAATACGGGGGGGTAATGGGAATGAAAGCAACTAAAATAAGGACAATGAGTGAAATCCCAATCACTTTCCTAGTCAAAAAGTTGAATTTGACTCACATGAGAAGCTCTACTAGTCTCCTGCAAACCCCCGAGTCAATCACAGCCTGAATTTTGTCATTGGGCCCATCCGAGAGGTAGGACAGGGCCCAACATGCATCAGCCAGTAGGTCAGAATCACTGCTGAACAGCAGTCGGGACAGCACCGGCAGACATGGAGATACCTAAAGGAGGATGAAATCCAAAGAGACAGACAAAGTTATAAACTAGAGGTAAACATTCCATTCCAAACCATCACAGGTTAAATGAAATAGTAATAAAAATCATTCTCGAGCAGCTGATTTCACTGGGAGGCAGGATATACACAAATTACTGATTATGTAATAGTGAGGTACCATACCAAAATTAATAAAAAAAAAAAAAAACACACAATAGCAACAAAACTACACCCAAATTATTCAGATCACATGCCCAGCTGAACAGATTGTTGATCTTTGTGCCTAGTCCACTCTGTGGCTCAGTTATTGTGTCTGTGTAAGGAATGCAGGGCAGTAGGAATGTAGGCTGGCACGTGCAGGACTGAATTCCACCCCCCGCCCCGAGAGAGAGGCACTACCAATGCAGTATTTAGTTACCAAATGTATGATCCTTGTTAACCAGTTCACATACTATGCAGAACTTTACATCCTAATAAGCATATAGACGTTTTTAGACTCCTGACAGAAGGCCAAACCCTTAAACAGCTTTGCCACCAGAACTTTATGAAACATGAAGGTTATTAGCGTTATGGGAAATCTGACAGCATCTGTAACTCAGGATAATCAATCAGGAACTAATTTATCATGTTAACAGTGACTAATCATAACCGCAATCTATAAAAATTACATTTAAAAAAATAATAAAATAATCCAGACAGAGGGGTCTAAAACAGACTGGGACCTTTTCAAAATCTGGCGGTGGACTTTTGCCTCTGCATAGGTTGGACAGGGCCCACACAGCGTTCCTGGTCATTGTGATACGTGTTGATTTGGTTAGCAGCCTGAAAAATAAAGTAACAAATATTCAAATAAAACGTGTCACTTCGAGAAAATATGCCAATTAATATGCAACACATTTACTTGATATCTAGGTATTCCCGATCACCTGGAACAATTCCCTGAAGCAGAGGAAATGAGATAAGTAAACAGTCGCAGCACACTCACGTTAACAATGGTGGAAGGATATTGCAGTTCAGCACAAAATCTCTGCACACAGCACTGTCTCCTGCAATGTTGCCAAGTGCCCATACAGCCTGGAAAAGAGTTGTAGTAGTTGTAAAGGGCAATGTCAACACAAAACATCGTTTCTGAAACCATTTTCTAACTATTTATCAAAGAGGATTGTCTAATTTATAGATTTACCATGCTGATGTAGTGCATTTTAAAAACAGTAACACCACATCTAGCTTTACAGAAACACTAACTATACATTTCATTTTCATATAGAGTGAGAAACATCTGGAAATGCAACTTGACTGGGATGATTAAGCACATAATGTAACAAGAGTCCCGTGCCCACTGCACGCATGAAAACGAAGTGACCTTATGTACTGCAGCTTCTGTACACCCTCGTCAGTACCTGTTCTTGGACGTCTTCAAACTCAGAATTGAGGAGTTGGATGAACACAGGCACGGCACCTGCTTCGATAACACATTTTGTCTGCTGAGATGTCCCAGAGGCGATGTTAGTGAGTGCCCACGCAGCTTCAAACTGAAGAAATTTGAAACAGAGACAGACTTAGGAATTTCCTTTTAAAGCAAAAAAAGTTTATAAAACGTTGAAACAGATTACTGATGGGAGAGAGGATTTTACCTGTAATGTGCAATCACTGCTTTTTTCAAGGAACTCTACAAATCTATTTACAACTCCTGGTGTGGCAATAACCTCATCAATAGGTGGATTTGGTTCTGAAACCAAATATAAACAAAAAAAAAAAGGTTAAGATTTTACTTACTATATTTGAAAGGACTAAACACCCAAGTAACCAAAACCCATGTAATCTTTCTATTTAGATTAATTTCAGTACTGCAGAAAGTATGCCCATTAACTTTTCAGTATCCAATAAATGGCTGATAAATGTTCTGTATACACAGCTTTCATAAACGTTTGTAATCTGCTCAGTGTCACATTCTGAGTATATCTGAGTATATCTAGCATCTGAGTACAAGTGGACCTAGCTAGCATTACCATTCTAGCAAGGTCTGCTGGTCATCTTTTCATCTGTTGATTTGCACAGAAAGAATTAATACTGAATATTATGTTCCCATTTTGGGGCCAAACAAACATTATCATCTTAGACTATGTTCCCCTAGGACTTCCAGTTTCCACATGCAAATCCAAGTTAAGTCCAATAATGTTTACCACATGTCCTCTGTCCTAAATACCTTTAGATAGAAGTTTTCTGAATTTCTGTGTTGTTGCAAGCTGCAATTCAGGATCATCGGAGAAGAGCATTTCCACCATGTCTCTTGTTATAACGCCTTCCTGAAAGGACAAAATGGGTAAAATCAGAGAACAAAAGATCTTACAACTTGCCCGACTCCTTCCCAGGATTCTTTGCAGTTCTGACAGGGACTAAGTGGGGTGGGGTTTCATTTGTATACCCTATATGAGAATAAACTTTAGTTTGGTTCCTCAAAAGGGGGAGGGGGGACCTGGTCAAAATTAAAGGCACCAGAAGGTCAATTGGGGGGGGAGGAAAAAAAAAAAAAAAAACCTACACGTTTATATATCAAACAATAACCTGACTAAGGGCTCCTTATCAATGTATAAGCTTTTCCATGTCTAATGGAAACTGTCTAATGGTCTATGTCAGGTCTAATGATTTGACGCAATTTAAATTCTAATACAGCTATACGGCTTGCAGTCTACCAGTGGTAACTTGTGCAAATTTTTCTTTAGAACACATTTCAGATTCTGAAGTTCTCAGACTTACTTGCACTGTGGTAGAGCTGATGTAAGAGTCCATGAGTGGGTTGTCAAACATGCCCCCTTCCTCATTCAGCAACTCCACATTTCTCCTCTTAAACAGCTGCCAAACAGAGAAAGCAGAGAGTGGCATGTATTACAGTATGCCAGGTAAGCCTAAGGGAACAGAAAAGAATGTGAAGAAGAAACTGAGGCAAAAGTAAGAGACAGTACTAACTTGCTGTTCTCTCTTTTGTTTCCTCAACTGAATACCCTCCTCTTCTCGTCTGCGGCGCATCTCCTCCAGATTGAGTGCTTTGTTCTTGTATCGGTTCATCCTGTAGTTATCCTTTGCAGGACTCGCTGACGGCTCTGCAGAAGATGAAGAATCAAAATGTAAACTTCATACAACACTGATCCCCATCAATGTATAACCAATGTTGTCTATCAGAAAAAAAACTAGGTTTACATGAAGTGATAACTGAAGAGTTGCAGTTGGGAGAAAAAGCGAATAAGCTTTTAGACGGTGAGCCAGACAAGCTGGAATTTGGGGAGAAAATGAACTTTATGACATCTTGTGGACAAAGAACATATTCAGACATTCTTAACAGACAGGGCAGGAACAAGTGTCTGGAAGTGTGTGCATGTCCGTTGCAAGCTGAGATTTTCACACTGTAAAGTAGCCCCAATGTTATAAAACACCCTTTTAAATAAAAAAACAAAAAAAAACACACACACACACACACAACGGATAAAGGCCCAGAACAGACTCAGCAGCTTCCAAACTCAGCTTCACAAATTCATTCCCCATTTCAGTCAATCTTCTGTCTGCTGAGCACTCGACACTCTAGCATTCACTCACTTAGTAGAACCACGATGCAGAGCAGAACTAATCGCTGTTTAAATGAGCAAGCATCTAAAGTTCCCACTCTCAGCATTAGTGTCTCGTTCCAGTCGCTGACTATATATTTGCCAAAAAATACACTGCAGAATATCTGTAAAGTAAATCCAAAACACTTCAGTCTGGCAGTATTTTGCATGTCAATTTTGACATACTGCAGATATGAAACTCACTTGTGCGGCCCACGACTGATGTCCCTAAACCCATACAGGCAACCAAGACACTCACCGAGTAAAGATTAAGATTTGTTAAACAGCCAGCCCTTTACTGAAATTTTAGAAAATAAATAAACAAGATTCAGAGTTCAATCATCATTAACTACGATTTCAATACAAACTGAAAAAGCAAACGAGGCCATTTTTTTAAATCTAAAACTACTTCTGAGAAAGCTCATCTGTTTTATAGAATTAGAGCTCTATATTAAAGATTTTTTCCCCTAAAACAAACTAAGCCTCAAAATAAAAACATTTCATATAAAATGTGCATCGTTACACTCACCCCTTCTGTTGAGAAATGGTGGCGACATATCTTGCAACATGTTTCCTCAATGTGTGTTTTATATAGTGTGTTGATGAGCCACTTCTAATGGGGATTTTTATGCAACTCATTCAAGCATGTGTGAGTGTATGGGTAAAATGCAGAGGTGTTATTTTGTTGTGGTTCACGGTGCTGTGCTCTCAAAATGACGAGAACAGTCACTTTCATCAAAGCTGACCCTTGTGTGTTAAAACACTATGCATTCTAGCCAGACTTCAAGTCAAAGGGAGGCAAAGGTTAATGACTTCACCTCAGGGAAACAACTCATGCCAGGAGCTAAACTGAAGGACTTAAGTCACACATCGGTTAACAAAGTCCAGAGGGGCAGCCAGGGTAGCCGCTGTCACCGTATTAGGAGGGGCTTCAGTTTTTGTATCAAAGATATTGGCTGGGTTTAGCTAGATGTTTTACCAGTAAAAACCTAAAGCGGTCATAATGATCAAATTTAACTCCGTTTAAAAAGCATCTTGGGAGTATTCACATATAATCCTGATATAAAATGACCAAGTGTAAAGAGGTTTAAGTCATCAACAAACATTTCTGCCTAGTCATCTTTCAGAGATGGAACTGTTTACCATGTGTTACAAATTTAGTTTGCCAGGAAAGTAAGCTGTGGTTCGCTCTCAGTGAGTACACATTACAGTTATAGTTGCCCATCACATGAGCCTCCAAAATAGATGTGTGGCTTCAGCCCCAGTCACAGGAGCAATTTCTAATGACCCCGCACATGCTCCGTACGAGGAGGCAGCGAAGGAAAAGCAGAATATGTTCTCCATGCCTATTGTGATTACAGATATTGAACTCATTGCAAATGTATTACTCACTCTTCTGGAGAGGAACTGAATAAAAACACATTTACGGCATTTAGCAGACGCTCTTATCCAGAGCGACTTACATGTCCTAATTACAGGGACAGTCCCCCTGGAGACACTCAGGGTTAAGGGTCTTGCTCAGGGACCCAGTGGTGGTAGTGCTAGAGGTGGGATTCGAACCTGGGACCTCTTGAGCCACAGGTCCATAGGCAAGTATCCTACCACTAGACCACCGCCACCCCTGCACTGCAATTTGGATCTATTAACTTAAAAGCTATTAGTGATGCACCAACGTGGGATTCGTAGGACAATGCTGGCAGACAAAATTGTTGACGTTCATATCAACTAAAGCCAAAACTGTTACTCAAAACAAACAAACATTAAATGAGGACTTGGTCCTGAGTGCATAACTTTATTCTAAGAGTCTCAGGAAAAAAAAAGGAAAAATAGAAAAACTAAGGGCAACAAAAATATGCGGCTGTGATAAAAACATCAAAAATATTGATTAGAAATAACAGCCAAATATCAGTTCAATGCCGTTATTTTTTTCAAGCAAATATCTGCCAATATTGTGTAGAACTCCTACATAGTACATTACTACAATGAAAAGCATAACATGAATGAATAACAAGTGCAAATAAACTTCTTGCACAGCTACTATCATGTACTGAAGCCTGAGAGTGAAAAATTCAATTTTATGATGATATATCACCTTCTTACATTTCTAAGAAATCCTAAATTAAATCTGGTGAGAGGACAAAACCCACACGAGAGGCAAAAAGAGGCAGGACGACATCAGGGTCGAGGAAAAACGGTCAGAGTTTGGAAAAGTGATTGTTACTGACATTAATTGCAGGACAACGTTCAATAACCAGTTTTTATATAAAAATGAACATCTGGCACAGGGTTACCTCTACATGCTTTTCACAACTTGGATGTGACGAGTACCGTTACATGGTATTGTTTTAACCAACATCATTCACACATGGAAGTCAAATGCTGATTATTTCCCAGCAGCTTCCTAAAATCTTAAATTGAATTTGGCAAGAGGAAAAACTAGGCACGCCTGCCTCACACCGCTGAGACTTCTTTTTGGGGAATATCTGAGTAGAGGCAGGAAAGGATGAGCCTCCAGGATGATTACTCATCTTCTAAGCTGAAATGTAGGAAACTGATGGAAACACTGACATTAATCGCAAGAGCAGACAAAATAAAAAGTGTAAAACAAGTCAAAGAACACATGTGAAATGAATTACATTCATAATATGAATTAAAGGCCCCAATAACTGTATTTTGATTCAAATTAAAGCTTTACAAAAACCCAAATGTAGCTTCCACATGTTAAAGCAGAGACGCAACCCCTCTCAGGCTGAAGCGTTGGTCTCCCTTCACACTACTTTACTTTGAGTAAAGCCTCCTAAAGGAGCAGGTTTGGTGGTAACTGTTTATTTTGTCTGACTTTTTGTCTGCTCAGCAGTTCTGCCTGAAAATCTCAGTCCAAGCTTTACTTTAACGGCTGCTTAGCACATCTTAGCAAAGCTACCGGCTAAAAGCTAACGTCTTAACCGCTGTTGAAACCTTCTGCTGAGTAAGAAACATCCTTCATGGCTTTCAAATCACGGATTATAACGAAAAGAGTAAAGTTAGTGCAGATATTTTGTTCTTAAAGCTGAATAATCCCGTTTTATTGCAGAAAACAAGAGACTTAAACCACCAAAAACACACACACCCCGCCAGCTAACATTCACACTGCAGTCACACACTCACCCATCTCGCTGTCTGTACAAAAGATGTGTGTTTTAATCGGCCTGTAAGGAAAAAGATGTATTTTAATCGGCCTGTAAGGACCAAACGGGAAGAAGTTTCGCTCCCCCAGAAAACTGCTCCTCACAAACAATATGGCGGCGATCTACGGCGGCCCTAAGAGGACAAACGCCGCGAAATCGAAAACGCAAACGAGGCCAAACATCCTGAGAGAGAAATTGAAAACTTCCTCATAGCAAAACTCTGTAAAAAAAATAAAACCTCATGGATCTCTTAGAGACTTTCTAAGCTATTCCCTTAAGAATATAAATAAGTAGAGGATATAAATTAAATGATAATATAAAGCTTTGTTGTTTTCAGATGACCTCTGGAGGTACACGTACATTCTGCAGGACGTCTCTCAGTGTAGCCATAAAATACTAAAAACACATGAACAAATATGCATAGAAGCCCAGAATAAATATGAATCAGAAGCAAATGACCACAGAAACAACGGTTGAATAATGCAATGCATTCATAATAAATGTTCATTTAATGTTCATTTACAGACCTTTTTAGCTTGGTTGAATCACAAATAACTGTAAATCAAAAGACCTCGTATTAGCCATAAGTCATACTTGAGTAGTCTTCCTCTTCTTCTTCTTCTTCTTCCTCTTCCGGCTGCTCCCGATAGGTGTCGCCTGTCTCCATTTCCTCCGGTCCTCTGCATCTTCCTCTTTCATACCGAGCGCGTGCATGTCCTCTCTCACCACGTCCATGAACCTCCTCTTTGTCCTTCCGCTTCTCTTCTTTCCCGGCAGCTTCATCCTCAGCATCCTCCTCCTGATATAATCCTCGTCTCTCCTCTGGACATGTCCACACCAACGCAATCTCGCTTCTCTGAACGTGAATTTGATTGATTTTAAATGTGTTTATTTCTATTATATATTCATAATATTAACTATTATATATGATAACCATCAGTAATATACATTATCATAAAGGCCAGCAACTGAGTGTGCTGTGGGGAGGCAAAATATCATTCTAGTGATTTCTTTACATTTTGATTTACACAAGATAAAGATTTATATAAGAAAAGGTTGTTAGGTCTAGTTTCCAGCTGAGATCCATATACTTCAGAAGAGCTGATAAGTTTCTCTGTCTCTACGTTTTGTAGTGTCTAGTTAGCCAATCAGAAACTGGAACCTTGACCTTGCCAGTAATATTGACACTAGAGGGGTCAGAAAAAGGTGACTGGCCTACAGAATACCAAATGGGAGTAACTCTGACAAATATACGCATTCTCCTGGCCTGAATAATGTTTATTCTTATGGGTGGGCAGTGGTATAATTTGGATGGCCAATGCAACCGCTCTCCACCTCAAGGCTTGTTAGACCTCATCCTAACCCAACAAGCACTAGCAAGCCTGACCTAGCCCTGTATGTCCATTAAGGGCTTCACTAATGGCTCCTGTGGGGTTGCCTGCACAGAAATCATCCAATTTTGTGTAGGTTTGCTCAGATCAACACTGTTCATAGTCGGCCCACGATGGGCTACATTCCAGAATGGTGGTGCAGGTCCAGTGTGGCCTAGCCTACGCAGGGCCTGTGTGGGTTTGCAAAAACCCACTGTCAGCCCACAGAGAGCTAGTGGATTTGCTGGGAAGCATCTCCTTAGCAACAGTCCAAATTTTAAAAAGTTTTTTTGTTGGAAAAAGTCCTTAAAATCACACATTCTGAAAATATGGTATGCAACAGGCCTTAGGCTAAAAAATCTTAAACCTTAAGGCCGCAGAAAGATTTCATGGACCATCTCACTCCACCAGATCTTTAAATTTTATATGATGTAATTTTATGGTGTAAAAACCAATGGAGCTACTGTTTATATTCTATCACAGAGCTGCACTGTGCAGTGAGCTGAAATGACTTGCAATCCATCCAGCACGTTTCTCTGCCTGTCCCCCAGTGAGGGCTGGCAGAAAGGCCCAGAATAGATCCGCGTATCCCTTCTCCAGGTAGGTGTCAATCAAGATAACATAAAAAATCATTTTTAAGTAAACTAAAGAGTGTATTATATTCTAAACTTGTAGATTTGAATTAAGCTTTAATGACATAAGACATACATAACAAATTAACACATTTAATTTAATAACATATTAACATAAATGCAAATATGGAAATCTTTAAGTAAACAGATGTCAAGTGCAAATTTTGCTAAAATTCAATGAAGAATATGGAAGAAAGTAAAATAATTTGTTGTATTTTTGTTCATTTTTCATTGTTTTCTTCATTATGCAGGGTGATCAAACTGATCATGTCCACACTACTGCTCAAGGGCCAGCATAAAGGAAACAGTCTGCAGGTTTTATGGTTCATAAAGTCAATTAGTGGAAACATAATTGCTCAAATAGGCCATTTTAAATTCAGTGTTTCTGTGACATCATAAAATCCATGACACTTACATATAACCACCTATTCAGCTTACTGTATTTCAGCCCCGCCCATTCAATTTGAAACGAGGGCTTCGTTATCTGTTTTAAAGTCAGAATTACAAAAACCAGCTTGTTTAATTCTGATGGATAAGAATAGTTCTGAACATGAATTATGACCAGTTTTGATCCATTAAACAACATCATCTTATTAGGGAACAATGAGAAAAAGTAAATCACTTAGTAACACTTAATACAATTAGTGACATTTCCAGATGCGAATTGTCCACTCTGAGTATGAATGACTAGAAAATACCTTATCTCCTGGCTATATGGGGCACATTTTCAGCAGCATACTGTATTGACTGAAGGCATTCACTTGGTGGCAGTGTTACACTAGATCAGCTAACTGCATCTACAGCCTTTCAAACCTGAGGTTGCTCACCTGCCTTCTCTACTTATGCTTTTTTGTGATTCTACTGAAGACTTGTCATGTGTCTGGAGAAAAAAAAGATGTTTATGTGAGGTCCAGACGATCACTTACCGTTACTGTGGGTGAAAGCTTCATTGCATAAGTGCACAATTTTCATCTGATTCTTAATTTAAAGGATAATCAGGCTTGATCTTGTATAGCTCTGCAGTTTATAAAAGGAGATTCCCCCAGAGCTGTTTGTCTTTGCCAGATTTTAAGGCATGAACCTGAAGAGAGTAGATGTGTTATCATCTACAATGCAGGTAATTGTTGCTTTGTGATTTTTTTTGTGAGATCAAACATGTGGGATCTGTACGTAATCTATCAAAGGACAACAGCCAAGACCCATTTGCATATAATTGGATTTGGCTTATCTCCTGTGCTTTTAATGGTAGTTCCATTTCCTCTCAAATGCAAAGCTCTCAGATCCTATTATGAAGTTCAATGAAACCTGACCTGGGTTATATTGAGGTCCAAACTACAAAATCATTGAATAGTATAGATCATGTTGCTAATGGGGTCTTTTTTTGGACATTTGCATTGCTTGTAGTTGCCCAGTGCAGGCCTGCCTTTTTCAAAAGACATTGAGTAACTAATGTTGTAGAACAGCCTTAGGAGACAAGAGGTAAATCTCAGCTTCTCAAATCAAAGGCCTAAAGTAGATTGTGGGTCTACCATCATTATAGTACCGTACAGTACTATACTACAGTACAGTATGATAGAGTATAGTCTGGACTTTGAAATTTTGAAAATTTTTAAATCTCGGCACCATATTATTCTTCAGCAGTTTCCACAAGTGTATACAGTCAGATGCCAAAGTTTGAAGTTAAATTATTTGTTTCTATTATTTATTTCTTAAAATAGTAGGCGTCCAGTCTTTTCTGTAAAGAGCCATCATGGCTGCAACTTTCCTTTAAAAACAATTTTATGTTTTAGAATTGGTTCTCAGTCTTTATATTAGAGTGGAAACGTTTACAGTCCTCCAGTTACTGTAACCCTTATACAATCTGTTATTCATGTTTGCTGTGAATATGAAAGTGAAAGTGACTACCCTTGTCATTGTGAAACGCAGCACAGCACAACACAACGAAATTCAACCTCTGCGTTTCACCCACACACGTGCAGCAGGGGGCAGCTTTTGAAAGCACCCAGGCAGCAGTGACAGGAACGGTACCTTGCTCAAGGGTACCTCAGGGCAACCTACTGGTGAGGGAATCTAACTCTTCCACACTTTTCCGATCCTGGTCCAACTCCCTAACCACTGGGCCACCGCTGCCCTTATGTTGTATGTATACTGTTTGTTCACTGTTGGTTGTACTGGAGATCACCAAAGGCCAGATTCCTTGCTTGTCTAAGATTACATACCTATAAATCTTACTATGACTCCATTTTTGATGTAGGTAAACATCAGCGTTTTGGTTATTATTGTTTAAACTAATCATTCGTGTCAATAATGGAGCTGTAAATCCTTAATACAGTAATGCAGATCATCCCTTCAGGATTTGGTCACAGTATCAAAACAAAACATACAACTAGAGGAGGGGAGAGTACTCTGAGGGTCCTCTCTGGCTTTTTCCCAGAAGGCCGGACATTGGCTTTGACGAGACATTTACATATACGACACTTATCCAGAACGACTTCCTTTTCCTAACCACAGGGACAGTCCCCCTGGAGCAGGCTGCAGTTAAGGATTTGCTCAGGAACCCAGTGGTGGTAGTGCTGGAGGTGGGATTAAAACCTGTAACCTCTTAGTCTGTAAATGAGTATCCCACCACTAGGCCACCCCAAGACAAAACAGGATGGAGAGAAAAAGCTGAGGAACAGGGAAGAGGATCAGCTTTGGGCATGATAGTTCTCCAAACACTCCAGCTTTCCCATAACTTGGAAGAAATAGATCCCAGAACTGCCTTGCATTTCCTGGAGAACTGATTTGAACATTTTATTGGAAATGAGAATTTGGCTTGGAACTGTTGAAGGTAGAAAGGAGGAGGACAATCAGCAAGAAGATAGCCGGAGATAATCAGAGATATCCTGATAAATTCCATCCATGTGGATAGTGCTCAGACCCATATTGTCAGCAAGCCACAAATCTTTCCAATTGTTTTCCACTTCCATATCTTTCAGTGTGGAGTAGGCCTGCTGAATACTGATCATATGGGAGATAATTACACCACAAACATCAGAAAACATCTATGAGGAAATGCCAGCACGCCTCCAAGCTCCCTAATTCAATCATACTACATATGCTAATGAACAGCAGTCAAGAGGCACAAGAATGGGAAGTGACTGGCTGTCACGGAGGAAGCCTGAGTGAGGATCCCCTGAGCACACAGCTTTGTGTTGCTCTAATAAAGAGAGTGTTAGATAGCAAAAGAGGGAGGGATAGACATGGAGAAGGGGTGTGTGAGTGCATAGGAAGCGATATGTCTTTATTAATAAATATAAAATGAAATCCACATGCTCTAACTCTCGTCTCTTTATCTGCCTCTGTTGGTGTGAAGCCAGCAAGGTGGCGAGAGAGATAGCAGGGAGTGTGAGTGAGTGGTTATGGAATAGCCGAATGAGAGAAAGACGGAAAAAATTGTTCAGATGCCTGTGGTATCACAAACGGATGATGTGCACGGTTAGGTGCTTATAAGGTGCCAATGGAAACCTACAACCAGCAGGCCTGCCTTGCCACATTTGACTGACAGCCTTTGATACTCCATAAGGAATTTTAGCCTCACATCAGGGCTTATGCTGAAGTTTTCCAATTTTGCTTCTTTCTAAACTTCTTGAATGCTCTGTGAATTTGGCTTTAGAACAATGTGATATATCGATGCTATCCAAACTTGTCTTTTAAATGTTAAGAAAACATGTTTGACTTCTACACACCCTTTTAAAAAGGGGTTCTTGGGGGATCTTTAGTAGTGGCAATCGATGGATTATAGTGTTTAAATGGTGAAGATGATGGAAAACTTAAATATATTAAGGAAGTAGTTTGATAAGGATAAACTAAAACCACAATGAAAAAAGGAACAGTGAATGTCTTCTGGAATTCTTGCCAATTTCTCTGTGTGGATAGTTATACTGTTAGCAGGGCTGTAATCCACCACCAGTAATCTCATGATTCGGTTAAGACCATTGACTGATCAAAGGCTGTGTATCTGGCTGGGTGTGTGTGTGTGACAGCTCTGATCTTTAACACACTGTGCAATAGAATCACATGAGCTCAACCTCATTCTCACATCTAATGATCTGTGCTATTAGAGCAAAATCCCAATTAATACCATAAACATAATAATTAATGTGCCTAGACTCCATACGACTCAACATAGACTTGGTAAACAATGGTGAATTGCCACTGGAGACTCATCTTAGTATACATTTACGGCATTTAGCAGACGCTCTTATCCAGACGACTTACATGTCCTAATTACAGGGACAGACCCCCTGGAGTAATTCAGGGTTAAGGGTCTTGCTCAGGGACCCAGTGGTGGTAGTACCAGAGGTGGTATTTGAACCTGGGACCTCTTGAGCCATAGGTCCATAGGCAAGTATCCTACCACTGGACCACCACCACCCTACGTAATATGTATATGTATGCAATCTGATATGTATAGATCATGTATCGTATAGAATGTAGAGATAATCTAGCTTTAATCTGATTCTGGCATGTTATTTTGGCTAGGTGACGTATTCTCTATTGCAACACTCAGACACTGTCCAGTTACTTCTGGACTACACAAATGTACTCTGGATTCAAATGTGCAGCATATCACAATTTATCACTGAGTCTCTGGAACAGTCATGTCAATCAGACCTCTTAGGTACGGGGTGTCAAGTGTGCGCAGAGCGGGGTATTACATTGGAAAGCACTTAGCTGTGTTAATAGATAAACTCCCTTGGATCAATATGCCACAATTATTGTACACAGGCAGCAACTGATGAACACAGTGGAGAGAGAGTCATTGCTTCAGTGATCCTGACAATGTGACTCAAATGGTTTCAAATAGGCTGAACAGTCTCAATATTAACACAAAATATCAGACGCCTTACTCAGACAAACCCCTGCGGGCGTAGAGTGGTGAACGTGGTACTTCTGTGTAAACACAGCAACAAACTGCACAGACAGGCATCAAACAGCATCCACAGACATCTTACTGTAAAGGTATCAAACTGTACAAAGACGTATCAGAGGGTACATTGACTGATTCAAAATGACTGAAGGTAATACAGTTTTTACAATTGCTTGCACTTTCTTTTCAAATTGTTGGAGTTTTGAGAAAGCATAGCACTTCGGGATTTTTTAAAGATTCTTAAAGATCATGCGGTTCATCATGAGTTCTTCATCTCATTCATCTCCATTTATTCTTTTTTAAAATGATCCATTTCATAAGCTCCACTCAGCATGTAGGTGAACTTAGCATACACTTACAGAATTAAGTTTCTGTATTTGTTAGCTCTGCTTATCGATGGTCAGAACCACAACGGATCATCAATGTCCATTTCTTCGAGTTCTCTGCATCTTCCTCTTTCACACTGACCGCCTGCATGTCCTCTCTCACCACATCCACATCTTTGGTCTTCCTCTTTTCCTCGTTCCAGGCAGCTCTATCTTCAACATCCTTCTCCCAATATAATCCTCCTCTCTCCTCTGGACATGTCCAAACCGAAGCAACCTTGCTTCTCTAACTCTGTGTTTTCTGATGATCCAAAACAGACAATAGCACTTCAGTGTCAACTTGTACAACTTACTCAGCAGTCAAGTAAATGTGACCTGGACTTTTACTCATTAACTTTTGGAAAAATTTAGCTTTTTAGTGTTTCACTGAATTAACAGTCTTTTTACTAAAGTATGGGTTAAGCAAACTCTTCCTAAGTCTGACATTGTTTGTCCTGTCCATTGTCCATCTACTAATAGTTTCTTTCATGTCAGCTGTTGTGCAGTTAAACAAGCTTTATGGAAAATGTTACCTGTTATTCTGAAAATAACGATCTCACCGAATAGCATTAAGGTGTTAGTATAGCACGATACACTATTGAATTAGAACATGTTGTTCTAGATATTGGGTTGACAATAATTGAGAATACTGACATATTAATTCAGCTATTCTGACAGAAAACAAATTGTAAAGGGGGTTTAATACTATATTAATATTGGTCAACTTTGCAGCAGTAGCTTTGAGAAACCACATATGAGCTGGAAGCACAGACTGATCAAATGAGCTTTGAAAAGTTTTTAGTGGTAGAAGAACAATTCAAATTCCATCTCACACGATCCCTCCATTTTTCTTGCACTGATAGCAGAAATAGGTAGAACAGCAAACATACTCCAAATAGTCCAAAACTAAAGAGTACAACCAGCACAGATGTTTTAAAATTATTAAGAAAACTTTAAATATAGATGCTACTTTTCTCCTTTGGGTATTGCGAGGCCAACAACAGTGTACAGGAGCACGCAGCGCTGTGTTGTTGCCAGGTTTCTCCAAAACTGATGAGAGTGGGAGAGCAGGATGTGGCTGTGGCCCTGGAGGTGGACATGCTACAAGAGAGAGAGGTCTACTAGACACACTGCTGTGCTCATAAATCCTCACAATTGTCCAAGAGCACTAGATGTGAGAGATAGACAGCCCCAAGGCCACAGACCCACACTCCTCTACTTAATCAGCACGGCCCCCCAGCCCAGGCCTAAACCCCAAACCCACAGAGACAGGCTTGGCCTAATAAAGCCCCCAACGGAGCAGGCCCTGCCCCAGGCCTGGAGACCTTTTCATTAACATTCATTCTGAACACTAGAGCTTTATTGCTGCAGCTGGTAGGAACCTTACTAATGCCCGTCAAAGTAATTTCAGCTTACTGTGGATGAGGCTTATTTGGTAAAACTGCCCCATTTTCAGAGAAAGAGAGAGAGAGAGAGATAGAGAGGGAAAAGTGAAAGAGGGAAAGAGACACAAAAGAGAGAAAAAGAGAGAGAACAATAAAGAGAAATGTATGAGTATGAGTGTGTGAGAGTGTATGAGAGAGACTTTCTAAAGGTTTTTTAACTAATTTTTTGAGAAGATGTGTTTGTTTGACTTTGCTCTGAATTGAGGTGAACATGTTTTCATGTTAGAATTGTTAATTGAGATTAAACCTTTCTTTAAAGGGGGCATGTTGTCTTAAAAATGTGAGGTTTTTTTTTTTTTTCCAGAACTGACTTCTGGGAGAATGTGTGTCGATTATATCCTCCATCATCAGAAACATTTACCATCAAAGGCTCTTTCTTCATTGTCTGCTCCGACATTTTGGCATTTTCAACTTTGATATTTTAGAGCCAAAACTATCTGTATCTGCTGTAAAACTTGGGAGTTCTTACACACAAAGCCCTCCAACAGACCTTGTGGGAGGATAATTAGCTGGAAAGTAATATTCAGTTATTCGTTTTATACTGCAGTTGTTGTTCTAAAGGGCAGGAGGAATGAACAAACCCGAAGGAAATGCGGTGCGGGTCAAGTTGGACAAATGCTATGGAGCTATTAAAGAGAGCAGAGAGCTTTAATGAGCTCAACCTAAACCAATACAAAGAATATCTCTTTCTAGAAGAGAATATAAACATCCAACAAGGCCATCATCGCCCAGCTGGCTATTCAGTAAGGCAGAATATTCCGAGTTTAATTACAAAATCTCAGCGCTATTAATTGGTACCCAATATTTATATAATGATCATTGTAAAAAGAATAACAGCTATAATGAATGCTTTTATGAAACATAATACAGTTCTGATATCTCCAGCAGGAATCATCATCTCACAGCGAGAAGGTCCTGGGTACGCTTTCCCAGCAGGGCAGCCTGGATCCTTTATCCATGCTGCCCTGGAGTTTGCATGTTTTTGTGTCTGGGTTTCCTCTCTGTGCTTTGGTTGTCTAACACAGTCCAACACTTGCATTTTAGTCAAACTGAAGATGCTAAATTGCTCCTGGGTGTGTCAACCATTGAGTGTCAATAAATCTACGAAAAATTCTTTTAATTTGAAGAGACTAAAATCAGCTACAATCTACTGAATCAAAATTTGATTCAATCAAAAAAAGAAAAAAAAGAAGAAATTGCATAATACATTCAAGATGTTTACTAATTTCTCAGTTAACCCAGTTTACCCCCCACACATACACACACACACACACACAATTTCATTACCCAAACTCAACACTGTCAGCTTTAGACCCTGGATAAGAGATAAGGCAAATTGCAAGAAAACTTCAGAAAACAGCCGCTGTCTGTCAGTGGCAGCATTTGGGGTAGAAGTTAATGTGCTACAGTAAAGAAAAGAATAAATTAGGCATGAGAAATAAATTTCCTCCATCTATATTATCTGCATCAGTTCGTGTATGCAAAGAAGGTGAAGATTGTTGAAGCATTCAATTCTGTGAATATACAATTGATGCATATAAATCTCTGTGATGAAGAAGACAGAGCTCCAACATCAGGCCGGATGTTCATTCAGAAACAGCTCTGTAAGCTTTGCATTTTATTGAGAAAGATTTTTAATACAATCAGCTGTTTTTGAGTTGTTTCTACTGGCTGGTTTCTTGCCTGTCAAACAGCATTAGCCATTCATCATTTAAATCAAGCTGAACTGCCTGTGTCTGGCTCAAAGAGGGGGTTGATGGCTTTTAAATGATGTTTGCTACTATTGACGGTTTCCTTCTAACTAAATTATGAAAAGGGCAAATGTTTTGTTTGTACAGCTTTAGAGGTATGGATACAGGGTATATGGATTTGTAAAGACATTGTAATAAGGAGTGAGATTACTTTATAATAGGAATGAATCAGTAATTAATGAATCACATGATACATAGATGATCCACTTCATTAGTTATCTGCACTAATTATCCATTTTATAAGCTCAGCATGTAGCATGAAGTTCACACTTACAGAATGAAGTTTCTGTATTTGTTAGCTCTGCTTATTGATGGTCAGAAGCACAGCGGATCATCAGTGTCCATTTTTTCAGGTTCTCTGCATCGAACTTTTTCACCCCAGCCACCTGCATGTCCTCTCTCACCACATCCATAAACCTCCTCTTTGGTCTTCCTCTTCTCCTCTTGGCTCACAGCTCCATCTTCAGCTCCATCTTCTCCTGATATAATCCTTGTCTCTCCTCTGAACATGTCCAAACCAAAGTAATCTTGCTTCTCTAACTTTGTCTCCAAAATGTCCAACCTGAGCTGTCCCTCTAATATACTCGTTTTTAATCCTGTCCATCCTTGTCACACCTTTAACTCTGACACCTCCAGCTCCGCCTCCTGTCTTTTTGTCAGTGCCACCATCTCCAACCCGTATGGGATATTTGCTCACACTACCGTCCTCGAAACCTTTCCTTTACCAGTTTCCTTTTCCTGGTACCAGTCTGTCACAAATCACTCCTGCTACTCTTATCCACCCATTACGATGGATGCTGTAACAAAAAGAGATGATGTGATGGTAATGGTAGGTAGTTATGTAGTTTTATGTATAGAAATTCTTTTTTTTTTTTTTTTACCACTGTTGCTTATGAGCCCTTATGGTCCACTGAGGGCTTCATTATCTCTTGTATCTGTTTCATGATGTGGTTAAGATCAAATATGAGCAATGAGATTTAGTGTTTTTAAAGGGTCTGTATCATGGGAATCCTCCTTTTCTTCACTTTAGAATTAAATCAGAATAGAGCATTTACACATATTAGTCACTGTGTTTTTAATTCTAAGGTTGGAAAATGGTCACGTTACCATGAAATGGCCATTTTACCATAACTCGTACAAAAAAATCTTATGAGCGGATGTCAGGGGTAAAATCGAATACAAGAAGGATGTGGGATATGAACTTCTTAAGGAAACCTACTGATGCAGATGGAAAACAAACTGGAAATTCAGCAGAAGTCTTAGTCATCCTTTTGGCTGCTTTCATAAAGCACCCTTGTGTTTCAAGTTGGAAAGAGAAATAAAGCAATATGGAATTGAATGTAAAAGGTAGTATGTGTCTATTTTACTGTTTGCTGAGGACAAAACAGTTGAAAGAAAAGGACAGTGAGCATTATGCTTTTGCTAGAAAAGGGCAGAGTCAGGTGTATTTACTGAAACTAAATGGACTTTGCTGTGCGGCTTAAGAGACCTGCTATGTTGTGCTGACTCTGCAGTGTGTGTGTGTGTATGAATGTGTGTGTGTGAGTGTTTTTGAGGTCCAGATAGTACAAACCTACAGCACAGCAGTGTCACTGTTAGCTACACAGTGGGGTGTGTTGATGATGGCTATAGCTGGGCTGTTTATCTCTGCTCACTGCTGGACAACTGTGTCCAGCTCCCCTGCCTGGACGGACCCCAAGTGCCAGCCAAAAACTCCTCTGAAAAAGGTCACACCTCTTGTAGACTAAGAGACACACACTGACCCACACTGAGTCGATATAATAACGTGCATCTACTCGTTTCTCTCTCTCTCTCTCTCTCTCTCTCTCTCTCTCTCTCTCTCTCTCTCTCACCCTCCACCCACACACAGTGGCCACACACTGTTACAAAAGAAGAGACATACTTTGACCCTGCAAAGCCTCTTAGGAACTAAAGCTGAGATAGACGTGAGATACCACAGCAAGGGCATTGCAGACACAAAAACAGCACTCCCTCCAGACAAACAAATATATAAATAAATGATAAACAACAACAATAACAAAAACACATCCCAGAGCTGATTGCTTTCAAATTGACCTTGTTTTCCTCCTAGAGCTGGTACCAGAATAGACTGGCCAGAGGCAGGGAGTCGACAGAAAGAAAGAAAGAAAGAAAGAAAGAAAGAAAGAAAGAAAGAAAGAAAGAAAGAAAGAAAGCAAGCAAGCCACAGAGCACAATGCCAGACATTTTTAACATGACCCATAACTGAAGCTGCTGAAAGAAGAAGATATATATATATATATATTCATATATATATATCATTAGTTTGAACTTTTGATCCCAAATATTTAAATTCCTCCAAATTTGTCACCTCTACTCCCTGTATCCTAACCACTCCACTTTCCTCAGGTATTTTGTCTTTTCCCTACTCACTTTCATTCCTCTCCTCTTTCAAGCATATCTCCACCTCTCTAGGGTCTCTTAAAGCTGCTCCCTACTTTCGCTAAAGATAATCAGCAAAAATCACAGTCCACAGGGACTCCTGTCTAAATTTGTCTGTCAACCTGTCCATTACCATGGCAAAAGAATAGACTCAGCGCTGATAATTGATGCGATCCCACCTCTGCTTTAAATGCATCCATCACTTCTACTGCATATCTCACTACTGTCACACTGCCCTCATACATATCCTGTACCACTCTGACAGGTTTCTCTACCACTCCAAACTTCCCCATACAAAATATCAATTCCTCTCTAGGCACCCTGTCATATGCTTTCTCCAAGTCCACAAAGGCACAATGCAGCTCCTTCTGACCTTTTCTGTACTTCTCCATCAACACTCTTAGAGCATTGCATCTGTTGTCCTCTTTCTCGGCATAAAACCATACTGCTGTTAATCTATTCATTACCTCTTTTCTTAACCTAGCTTCCACTACATTTTTGCATAACTTCATGCTGTGAAGAACAACTTTATCCCTCTATAGTTACCACAGCTCTGTGCATCACCCTTATTCTTGAAAAATCGGTACCAGTACACTTCGTTTCCACTCCTCAGGCTCCTCTCACTTTCCAAGATTGTGTTAAACAGTCTGGTCAGAAACTCAACTGTCATCTCTCCTAAACACCTCCATGCTTCCACAGGTCTGACATTGATATTAATATTGAAACTTTCCTTATTAGTAGGTAAAGATACTGTTTAAATATTTAATCTTCAAAAATGCTTTCAAATGATCTATTTTTCTTTGATGCACTTCACTTAAGAACCTTGTCTTGGGTGATGGTCTAGTGGTAGGGTACTTGCCTAAGGACCTATCCCACCTCTAGCACTACAACCATTGGATTCATGAGCAAGACCCTTAACTCTGAACTGCTCCAGGAGGACTGTCAATGTAATTAGGACATAAAGTCGCTCTGGATAAGAGCGTCTCCTAAATGCCTTAGCATGAGCGCAAAGTCATGGAAAGGCCCCTGAATGTTTTTTAGCAGGGGGTTACTTTCACTTTCAATTCAGATTCTTGCCTGGGAATGACCATACCAGCATGTTTAAAAACTGACCTGGCTTGGCCTGACTTGCACTGCTAATTCTGAAAGCTGAATCTGATCTGAAGCCGCTTACATTCCCCAACAAAAATGGATTATTACAACAGACATATGTTTAACCTCATCCCTTTGTCCCTAATCACTTGAGTACAGAGACTGAAAGAGTTTCGTCTGATTGAACTTGTATTTCTCACCTATGTATTTCACTCGTAGTGTTCACTATCATTCTACTTTTGTGAAATTGTTGATCATAACAGAGAGAGAACAGTATCCACCCTACAATTAGACCTACTGTGGTCAGGTATCTTGTGCTGTTCCCAGTAATGCTCAACACACTTGCAGCACGTAAGTGTAAAGGTGCCAGTCCATCTTAAACTGAGGCCACCTCTTTCATCCTGTATGATGGACAAACTCACCCACTCTTCAAACTCCAGAGCTATTTCAAATGCTATCTACTTCCCTCTAACACTTTCATTTTCTGCATCTCAATCTGTCTGTGCTTTGAACAAAGCATCCAGCAGATGATGTGAAGTGAATTCACTCAAGTGAAGTGAATAAGCTGAAATAAAAAAAAAAAAACACACACACAGGAATGTCTGTATCAGGCTAAAATTATTTCCAAGTTAAGTTAATACACTTTAAATGAGTTATTGCACATGCAATTATACAATCCTGGCATTTGGGGGTGCTGCTGCACCCTAATCACTCCCACCACATCCCTGCATGCAAGGCTGTGTTCATACTGCAGGGAAAATCAGCTTTTATTGTTTAAATCAGATTTTTAGATGTGAATGCCTGATTTCAACTGACAAAATCTTATTTAGACGTTGAAACTCTACTCCCATTGGCTTTCTCAGCCACACAGGTTGCCACGGTTACAATGCACACTGGATCGATCAAGTAACAAAAATATACAAATTTAAAATACAGATCTAGTTGGTTCAGCAAAGTGAACACAGCTAGAGAAATATGGCACAAATCTGAGTGTCTGGGCTGTTCAGACTGCAAAAGATCTGAGCTGTCTCTCTGAACAAGGCCTTAAAGTAAAACTACGATGCTTTAACTTAACCCACACGAAAGAATATGCTGCTCAGATGACACCACTTTGTCAGCGTATGCTATTTGAGGCTAGATTTGTTACAGGAATGGATCGAATTCATTATTTTTTGACATTTTCTGCAGATACCAATCCGATACTGATACCCATCCATACCTCTATGCCATCTTTAAAGATTACACTTTGAAGTCTGACCTTTCTCAGCAAGGCCTTTCTTACTCTGACAGGGTACATGTGTCAATCTTTAGTGTGAAAATGTTGAATTATGGTGTGTGTGTGAGAGCCTTTGACTTATCTGCACAATCTGTCTGTGTTTTCCTTCCCTGCGGTCAGTGTATTGGCTGGTTAACGGTGGAGCCCTGCTATCCAGCCCTTTATCCCACTGACATTTCCACAGTCACGGTTGTCACCACTTACACAGGGCTGAGTGACACTGGGCCAGACACAGCCATGTGAATTCCTTGCTTCGTGAAGGAGCCGCTCTCATTTATGCTCTGGCATGATCATTTTAAAGCTTTCTACTTTGCTTTTCCCATTTCGTATGTGTGTGTGTGTGTGTGTGTGTGTCTGTGTGTGTGTGTGTGTTTGTGTGCAATGTTTGAAAGAGATCTTAAGTGCTCCATTTCAGTATAAAAACAATTTGCCCTGTTCTTTTCTTTTCTCTATTCTTTTATGCTGCTCCCGTTAGGAGTTGCCACAGTGCATCTTTCCTCTCTATTTCTTCCAGTCCTCTGCATCTTCCTGCTTCGCACCACCCGCCTGCATGTCCTCTCTCACCAAATCAATAAACCTCCTCTTTGTTCTTCCTCTTTTCCTCTTTCCTGACAGATCCAATATACTCCTCGTCTCTTCTCTTCACATTTCTGAACAAACGCAATCTGGCTTCTCTGACTTTGTCCCTAAACGGTCCAACCTGAGCTGTCCTTCTAATAAACTCATTCCTAAATCTGTCCTTCTTCGTCCCTCTCAAGAGAAAATCTCAGCATCTATGACTCTGCCACTTGCAGCTCCACTTTTATTTTTATCTCCAACCCATATAACATAGCTGGTTTCACTATCATCCTGGAAACCTTCTCTTTCACTCCTGCTGGTACCCGTCTGTCACAGATAATTCCTGCCACTCTTCTTCACTCATTCCAATGTGTCTGCACTCTCTTCTTCAAATGCATTACTACAAAAGATCTGAAATGTGTGCGATGGCTGCAGAATTGTGTTTAAATGAATAGTACGTTTTGACTGTATCTTCTCATACAAACCACATACTTTAAAGTGAAAGTACCTATTCTTGTCATTGCAAGGTCACAGCACAGCACAAAGTGAACCACAATGAAATTGGACCGCTGTATTTAACCCATGCACACAAACACCATGCAGCAGGGGCAGCTATGAAAGCACCCGGGGAGCAGTGACGGGGTCCTGTGTGCATTCACAGTTTTGGGTCATCAACATGACCCATTGATCAGATTATTTAAACTGATCACAGTTGATTTGTTGTGATTTAATAAAAAAGATTTATGTCTAAACAAAGAGGATAAGAATATATAATATATAGGATTTTTACATATAGGATTGTACTGAGACAACCCTGACTTCCTCTTGTTCACTCATTTTCATAGCCAGTTGTCCTAATTAGGGTCGCAGGGAGTGCTGGAGTCCATCCCAAGGCAAATACAGGGTAAAAAAATAGATATATATTTAAAATCAAAATTATGGAAGTTATAACGCCTGGTATTGCATAATGTTTGTTTATTTGAGCTCCAGCCATTTTGTCATCCTTTGGGAGCTAGCTAGGAAGCAATGCATCTAATCTGCCAGTTTGGCAACTTCAGGCTTCTGCTTTAATTGTTGTATAAAATGAATAAAATGGCAATTAAAATAATTTAAAATTCATTTAATTATCAGTTAAATCGGAATGACTGCGACAGGCATATTAAAAAATTACAATTAATGAGTTAGGAAGCCATAAAAAATGAAATAAATTCCATCATTACATGAGCTGTGAATAAAGGTTATGTAAAATAATGTCCCAGGCATCAGGCAGCGTATTCATAACCATTTCATGTAATTACTTTCTCTGATGGACCTTTCAGAAGCATTAAACTCTTCAGACGTCTGGTGCTATTCAACACCACTGTGAACACATTTTACTTGATATATTTCTCCAGTAAGTTCTCTAGCGTTTCACACTAGACAACTCTGAATGAGCACTGAAAATATAACTATGCTGAAATTTGGAACAAATGGTGGAATCACCCTTTCAAAAAAAGATGATTGCAAACAGATGATTAAAATGCGTTGGTTGTTCTTGAAGAAAGTGAATGTTTGTAATGTTGAATGCCTTTAAAAAATACACTACCCTACAGCTGCCAGAGTGTCATCTTCTCCTTCTTTATTCAGCTGTTCCCATTAAGGGGTCACTACAGTGGATCAACCCTCTCAATTTCTCCTGGTCCTCTGATTCTTTCTCCTCCAAACAAGCTACTTGCATGTCCACTCTCACTGCGTCCATCAATCTCCACTTTGTCCTTCCTCTTTTCCTGGCAGCTTCATCCTCAGCATCCTTTTCCCAATATAATCCTCTTCTCTTCTCTGTACATGTCCAAACCAATGCAATCTTGCTTGTCTCTAAGCTTCCAGAGTATAATGTGTCATTATACATTATATATTCTAAAAATGCAAATAAAAGAAAACAACTCCAAACATTTGAATGACAGTGCATGCACCACTAAACATTAAACAGAATCAGTGGGTCATAGCTGGACCACCAGTTGTGATGTTGGAGTTTAAGTGCAAAGCTTTTCTGAACATGAGCTGATAACATCCCCGATGGCTGCCTATCCTCCTCACATCAAATCACTCATGTGGACAACGTTTCTGGGAGAGAGAGCGAGCGAGAGAGAGAGAGAGAGAGAGGGAGAGAGAGAGAGAGATAGAGAGGGAGAGAGATAGAGAGGGAGAGAGAGAGAGAGAGCATCGAGGCTGTGGAAATAGAAGGAAGCGTAAGAAAGAAAGAATGTAAGAAAGCAAGAGAGAAAGAAAGAAAGATGAGGAGAAGAATGGAATCTGGAAAAAGAGACGTCAGTCTTCCATTCTTTCTGTTAACATTATTTTCTCTGAGACGCGCAGGCTTTGTTCCATCTGAAGCGAGGCCTGTGGCAAAACCAAACAGACAGGGCACACTCAGGCCTCGTAGTGTGTCTGCAAGCCTCACATCTTTCTCTCTCTCTCTCTCTCTCTCTCTCTCTCTCTCTCTCTCTCTCTCTCTCTCTCCTTCTCTCTCTCTCTCTCTCTTTC